>VDFB02138221.1:0-42652 GCA_007258455.2 Sequoia sempervirens
ATTAAAGAAATAGTTTGAACCCCATGTCTATTGTGTTTCAAAAGAAATAGGCTTATGCTCTCCCCTTAACTGGGTGATCAGAATGCTAGACTTGTTATCCTACTTTATTAAATCCTTTAGAAGGCCTGTTGTAGTGGGAAGAAGTACTCACCCTATAGGAATGAGCTAAGTGCGAACAACCAAAGCCAATTTTTCCAACCCACTCTAATCAAAAGTGAATTTGGGGAAACCCGCAATTAAATGGAAGTGTGCAAGATAACCATCCCAAAAATATTTGTTCTAAAGATTGGGAGGTCTCCTAAGGGAGTTTATCAATTGTCGCTCCGAATGGATAACCTATCTATGAACTTTAGTGTAGAATCCAACCATGTTAGTTTTCAAACACTTTTTATATCACGGTGCAAGGGGAGGGAAGAATCTGCCTCAAAGACACTCACCATATGAATATCAAAGACCCTAGCCAAAAGTGGAGGATTCGACTTTGATTAAGACCTGGGAAAGGAAAAAACATGGGCGCCCTCTAGGGGGGACAAGGTTGTGTGAGCTGACATAGTTGCAAGTTGTGGGCTGTGATATTCTAAGTGACCTTTTGAGATAGAAGAGTGCTTGAATTGTCTTTATTTGTGTCAAAGCAGTGGAAATTGAAAGAATCAGACCTGATTCTAGAATACACACTCTTTGTTTAATGCATAGTGTTGGAAATAATGTTTACAAACTTGCTGCTATGTGTGTAAATTCATTTTCAAAAAATCTCATCCAATTAGATCATCAAATTCAAAGATTTACATGCAAAAAAAACTTCCAAAATCTTCATTGTTTAGAAAATGACACCTTGGAATCAATCCTTTTACTGAAAAAAGAAAAACAAACCAACTTAAATCTAACCACATCCAATTTAGCGCATTAAAAATCTATTTCAGCGCATCTGCCTTGTCTTTTAGCACATCTACCCAATCTTTTAGCGCATCTTCCTTGTTTAAACGACACATCAAAACTCTATTTTAGCACATCTTTCTAGTTTTGCAACGCATCTACACCTAGCCTATCAACACATTTACCTAGAATACCAACGCATTTACACTCTGTTTCAGCACATCTACCCAGTTTGTCAGTGCATCTGCCTTATTTAATAGTGCATATAACCAATTTATAAGCGCAATCACATACTATTTTAGCACATCTGAGGTCTGTTATAGCTTATCCACATAATAAAAAACCATAGATTTATTTTTACCTTCTATCAGATAGTTTGTATTAGAAATTGGATCATTACCAAAACAAAAATATTCTCTCAATCAAACCAATGTCTTAAACTTAGAAAAATTGGACCTTACAAGTCAAAATCTTTCAAATTAAACCAAGATCTTACAATTTTAAAGTGCCTTATCATCAAACACAACTCTTAACTATTAAGTTAAGTTTCATTATTAGGATCAGTCATCCTACAATCGTGAAACAAAATGGTATAGAAAAGAGAAAAATATAACTTAGTCACATGAATAGAATTTATCATTCTATTTGACTTATTTATTATCTTTGGCACTACTTCATGAAAAGATCAAAGTTTAGTGGAAAATAATAACACTTGTAGGCCCATTTTAACGAGATTACAAAGACAAAAACTCATAGAAAAAGAGGTTGAATCTCTAAATATCATGGCCGAAGAAAATCCATTTCATAGATTCATTTGATCCAAACCTACGAAAAATAAATGAAGAGGACATTCAAACTACACAACAAGATCCTAACTTCCACCAATTCATGGAATAAGTTTTGGAAAAGGATGGGGAGAAATACCTTTTAATGCTAGCTAAATTAGGTGCAAAACTTCCAAAAGACTTTGACATTTATCAACTAAAAGAAGCACCTATAGCAGCTAAAATTGAACCACAAAACACACAAAAGACAGATTAAGTGAATACCCTAACACATCAAATGAAAAACTTGCAACAACTTCAACATATGCAAAAAGGGACTACAAAAAGGTACTCGTTATAGGACATTTTTCCCTATCCTTTTGATCCAAGTGTAGACATGATACCATTTCCTAGACATTGTGAATTCCCAAAATACAACAAATACAATGGTAAAACTAATCCAATTGATCGTGTGAGGGAATTTAGAACCATGAGTTTAGAATTTTCACAAGAGGAAAATTATCTAATGAGGTTATTTCCAAGAAGCTTAGGTGGTCAATGTATGGAATGGTTCTCTAAACTACAACCAGAAATTCGATCTTGTGAGGAACTAGTCAACAGGCTTATCTCACAATTCTCCTATAATATTTAACATGAGATAAAAATAAAGGACCTTTACAATACAAAAAATAGAAAGGTGAAACATTACTCTCATTTCTACAATGATGGCAAAGGTTGTTTGCTAGGTATCCTCATTCCATACCCAAAGAGGAAAAGATGGAACTCTTCATTGACAAGCTAACTGATGAGATGAGCTATAGGCTTGAACTACAATTCCCACCTACATTTGAGAAAGTTATTGAAAATGGGCTCAAGATTGAAGAATCCTTGGTCAAAATAGGGGTAATAAAACATTACAATGAATAATCAAACAATACAAACTCTTTGAATCACTATAACAACAATGATAAACCAAAGTTTTGGAAAAAGAATAGAAATATTGGTAATAGTGATGCTACAAATGAGACACAAACTCCAAAACCAGTATTTAATTTAACAATGAATACTACAAAAACCAATCAAAACAATGACCAAAACATCAATCAAAATGTCAATCAAAACAACAATCTAAACAATGGAGAATCTAAACCACAATCATATCAAAAACCATTGAATCAAAGAAGATTCACAACATTGGGACAAACACTAGAATCAACAATGAGAGAACTTCTTACACATGGACTTATCACATTACCTAAAGCAAGGAATTGGGAACCAAAATTAAATCCATCTTCATGGAATGACACAGACTATTGTGACTTTCATAAAATAAAGGACATAAAATGAATGATTGTATGCAATTGAAACATCTAGTACAAGATTTGATTGACAACAAGAAAGGTATTTGTAGAAGGACATCAAATGAACAATTATCATAGTGCATTTTAAAATCCTTTACCAAATTATGAAAAGGGAGAATCTTCTTCTACAAACAGTAAAGGGAAAAATGTAAACTACATTTATGATGGAACTATTCATTGTATTTTTGTGGTTGAGAAGAATGGTGTCACTGATAATCAAACCGACATAATGCTCTAATCAATGACATTATTAGAACTATAAAAATTTGATGCTTTTGCATATTATTTCACCCTTGAACTTCTTGATTTTGCCTTGCCATTTGCATTTTCCACTCATACTTTTCCATTTTTCCCTATTGAATCCATCGGGTCTTGCATATTTCATATCATGGTTCATCTCGCTATGACATTCTCTGGGTCTCCCCAACTTGTTTTGCTAACATTTGGGTGTGCAGGGCGATCGGTAGGACTTCATTGTTGTCTTGGCGACTACATGTATGCGTTTTCTATTGGTGTGAGGTTGTGGCCATTGACAGGAAGTCTTAGCGAATATTGATTGTCACATCGACTGCTTGGTATATGTTACTTGTTGGTGGGAGTTTTGGCTATCGGGCTGATGTCTCGGCGAATTCTGATTTTCTCCCTGATTAGTTCATATGATGGTTCATCGGCATAGGGGGATGCTGTCATTGGGAAGTCTTAGTGACTTTGTTTTGTCATGTCGATCAGTGATGGAGGATTTGATCTTTTGGTGAGACTAAGGTGCCTTCGATATAAGTCTTAGCGAGTACATATGGGTCTCTCCAATGGAATGTAATGTGAGCCTTTGTCGGTGTATGTTTTTCTTTCTCTTGGTGATCTATGATGTGCTTTAGCTTTCGATATAGCTTTTCACTCTATGTAACATCTTGCTGAACTCAAGCTGTTATAGTGACATACATATTTGTTTGTCGGTAGGAGATGGAATAGGTCACAGCGACTCAGAGTGCATATTGATTCTCGGTGAAGCTTTGGATAATCTTTGTAACATCTCACTGATGACCTCGAGCTATAGCGATACACAAAGGAACAAGGGAATATTCTTTGGCTTTGGGGTAACATACAATGTGTCATGACGACACATAGTTTGATCACAAGAATCTCGGTGAAACAATGTAAGATCTACGTGACCTCTCCCCGATACTTATGAGCTATACTGAAACATAAGAAAGGAAAAGGGCTACTTCTTGGTCTTCTGTAACACGCGATAGCTACGGTGAATGCAATTAGAACAGTGGATGCAAGAAGAACAATAAGCGATTGAATTGCCTTCGACATGGTGAGGGGAATGTCTCAAAGAATCGCTTCAATGATGAATAATGGTGCTCGATTTTGTGGCCAACATGTGGATTCAATTAAATAGAAGATTACGATTCCTATGGCCGAACGTGATGAATTATTTGATGACCGCTGTTGGCCAACTCGATTGGAGCCCTAATTATTTGGAGGGCCAACATGATATTTCAATTGTTTAATTTTCTAATGCTGGGTATAAATATGCACTCCAGATTGTAATTGAATGATCATATTTTAGATCACAAATAGATAGATTAGGCATGGCTACAGTAGGATAATTTTCTTTCCAGAGACTATGTGCATGATTTCAAATGGTTGTTTCAAATAAAATCAGCTGGTGTGGCAGGTTGTTTCTGGTATCAATTGTATGTTGAATTTATTGAAAAGCTAAAAGTTGTCTCCAAGTTGATTTTTTCTGTTGTTTAAATTGAAATAACAAGTTTATTCTTAGTTTATCGGTAAATTTGTTGTATTCTGTGTGATTAATTGACTGTTCTCTCAAGTAGGGATTAAATCCTTTCCGTTCATCACATAATCAAATTAATCTGGATTTTTAAAGCAGAGCTTATAATCGCTAACGCATTGCTTATACAGTTATAAAACGTATCATACACTCTTTTTTTCAAGCAGAATAATTTTCACTCTATTTTTGTTTGACTCTGATACCCAACAAGGCACTGGTCTCGCGAATTCATTATTTTTGAATTCATTCAATCTCTTTTATCGCTTAATTAAGCATTCTAGGATTTAGATCTACAAATTGTTATCAAGTTTGATTTCATTTGTTCGCCATCATCCGCCATTGTGACAAAGCTACTTTTAGAAGGATAATCACAAGTTAAGTCTACACTATTCAGTTAGGTACACCCACCTGGGTCTACCAGCATCTGAAGAGTAGAAGGTTTGATTGTTTCAAACCTTGTTTTGTTACCCTAAAATGTCGTGAAAGCTTGGAAACCTTTTTGGTTCAAACCTACATTTTGAGAGCTAACATACATCATTCCACTAAATCTGATCCCCGAACATGGTCACATCCAACAATCAAATCAATGTCATAAAAATCAGAGAAAAGCAAGATTACCAACTGGTCAATGTGACAACAAGGGGGAAATCCAAGGTAATATTGAAAGGAGTTGCATCTAAAACCACTGATACCCCTTCCAATTAGTACAACATAGTTGATCAACTATAGAAAATACCAGCCCAAATATCAATATTAGAACTCCTTAAAATCTCACCGTCTCATAAGGAAGTTTTGGAACAAGCTCTTGTGGCCACAATAGTACCCAATAATTTGGAAATTTTCCAATTCCAGGCTATGGTGGGAAACTTAACCATGCCTCACTGCCTATCATTTTCTAAACAAGATGACATATCTCTTAATTATTCACACAATGTTGCCCTTCATATTGAATTCTTAATCCACAAACATCATGTTAAATGTGTCCTAATAGATGGGGGAGCTAGTTTAAACATTTTCACTTTAAAACTAATATGTACACTAGGATATTATAATAATGCTATTGATGCCAAAAGAAAAATCACAATAAAATCCAATGACAAAAAAGAGAGATCCTCCAAAGGATTGATCGTGTTGCCTATTCAAGTAGGACCAATTGTGAAGAATATAGTTTTCCAAGTGCTAGACAAAGAGCTGACTTATAATATACTCTTGGGACATCCTTGGATTCACTAAATGCAAGCAGTGCCTTCAACTTATCATTAGTGACTAAAGTTTCCTGTTAATGGACAAGAAGTTACTATTTCAGCTGATTACAACAATTCCCGATATTGTAAAATGCTTAAAGCAACTCAAGACACTTTTTTCCTCATAATAGGGAAGCAAACACTTATAGTTCATCCAATAATGAAAGATAGCCAAACGTTGTATCTAAATGGGTTGATAAAAAGGACCAATAAAAAGATACTAGTGTCACCGACTCCACTCCATCAAACAATGAAGGCCAACTAAATTCACTATCTTAGAAATTCAAAGAAAAGATCCAGTTAACAAACAAAGGCATGGGAGAGTATTCCATTTGGAAATCTTTATGTCTTTCACAGCAGCTGCCATATCCAAGATCATATGGGCAGCCGTCAACATTTACACAACAATCATCACAACCTACCATGGTTTTGGATGATAGGCTTGTAAAGGCAGGTACTTTAGAAGATGAATTTGAAGATAAGGCCATCATCAATTAGCTCTACAAAGATGAGGAAGCATCTACATCGGCAAATATCAACATAAAGATAGATCAATATGGAAAGGGAAAAACAATATTAGAGAAAATGGGGTATGAAGGACAAGGACCTATTGGAAAAAGAAAATAGGGCATCATAGAACCCATCCAACCTCCCACACTTTAGCCAAAGGATAACACATGGCTGGGTTATACAGGGGGAACAAAAGAAGAAATCACTCATAAAGTTGTTGAAAGAATCCTTCAGATGCGAGATAGTTCCGAAACTAATTCCAATGAATATGAGTGGGATTCTTTATCTAAAGTATCATACAAGGACATACAAATTGATGTCATAAAAGAGTATGCACCCACACATGAGGAAGGACAAAGCTTAGGAACTAGACCCCTTGTATTTGGATCATAAAATATCGAGTCAAGTAGGTGACTTGGAGGAGAGTAATATCATTGACCTTGACATCACTATTGAAAACCTCGACAACATGGCTATCAGAACCCTAACTACCATTGACCTTAACCAATATGATGACCTTTTACCCTTGATACATTCTAAACTTATTGACTGGGAACCAACTAAACCTATTACTGTACCTATCTTTGCAAATGATGTTGCTATCATTAATTTCCTTTGTTGTCACACACATGACACAAGTTCTACTCATAAATCTCATAATGATGTTTTGAATCAAGAGGGTGTCAAATCTTCTAGTTGGAAAATTGAAAATAGGAATAATAGATCTAATGGTGAAAACCATTAAATGGTAGAATTAGATCTCAAAAAAGTAAAAATAAAGAACACATCTGATAGTGAAAACCTCTCTGAGGCACTGAAAGATGGGAGATTTGAAACCCTTCCAAAACACTACCATGAAAGATCATCAACATTGGTGGAGCCTACACAGTCTATCAATCTTGGTATGACAGAAAAAGAAAAAACTCTACATCTAGTGACATTTATGATTGAACAAGAAAATCCTTAATTCATCATGTTCTTTAAGGATAAACAACTTAACTTTGCTTATTCTTACTCTGATATGCTAGGTTTAGACCCAGATATTCTAATGCATCATTTATCTCTACCATCTGGGATAAAACCTATGAGGAAAAACTATGAAAAAAATGCATTAGTACATTGCCTTGTTGGTAAAGGCCGAGCTAAAAAAGTTGTTAGATGCAAGATTCATCAGATCTATTGATTATGCTAAGTGGATTTCTAATATTGTAACTATTTCTAAACCAAATAATTGTATTAGAATATGTACTAATTTCAGAGATCCCAACAAGGCATTCCCAAAGGATGATTTTCCTTTACCAAACATTGAAATTACTGTAGAATTAAAAACAAGACACTCCATGTTATCACTAATGGATGGTTTCTCAGGTTACAAACAAATAAAAATAACACCAGTAGACCAGGAGAAAACAACATTCACATGTCCATGGGAAACATTTTGCTGGAACGTCATGCCCTTTGGGTTGAAAAATGTGGGGGCTACATATCAGCGAGCAATGACCACCATTTTCCATGACATGATGCATACTTTTATGGAGGATTACGTGGATGATATATTAGAAAAGTCATATACTAGAGAAGGACATCTAGAGATCCTAGACAAAATCTTTACTAGATTAGAGAAGTTCAATGTCCAATTAAATCTTAAGAAATGTGTGGTGTTACATCAACAAAGCTTCTAGGATACATAGTTTCAAAAAAGGGTATCAAAATAGATCCTACCAACATCAAGGCTATAATGGAAATTCCACCACCAAATAATATCAGTCAACTACGGTCTCTACAAGGTAGGCTACAATCAATCAGGAGATTTATCTCCCAATTAGTAGACAAAAGCCATCCATTCAATCATTTGCTACATAATAATGTCTCTTTCAAATGGGATCAAGGATGTGAAACAAATTTCAACCAAATAAATCAATATCTAATGTCACCACCCATACTAATTCCACCTACAAAAGATAGACCATTATTACTATACATTGCAACAACTGAGATTTCTTTGGGTGCTTTATTAACACAAGAAGATAGGAACCTATTATAAATGTGGTGGAGAAGGACATGGAGCATTTGAATGTAATCAAGGAGAGACAACCAAGAAAGAAGAGAAAAATAGAAGAACAACCTTTGTTGAGGAGGATCATTTTGGGTCATCTAATAAACCTAAAAATGGAGAAGTGTTGGTGAATAGGAGAGTATTGTGTCAAAGTGAGTTGGAAAAGAAACCATTATAAAGGAAGAATTTGTTTTGAACTAGATGCAACGTGAATGGTAAATTTTTCAAAGTGATTGTTGCCACTAGAAGTTCTAAGAGCTTGATTTCTGAAGAGATGGTGACTAAACTGAAGTTGGAAAGGTTGAAACACCTGAAGGCCTACCAGATTGCTTGGATTCGGGATAAGCATAACATACAGGTAAGTGAACATTGTTTAGTGAAATTTAAGATAGGAAATTACCATGATGAAGTTTTGTGTGATATCATGCCTATGGATATATGTCATGTTTTGTTGGTAAGATCTTGGTAGTATGATAGACAAGCTATTCATGATGGAAAGAAGAATATATATACTATTGTTGCTAATGGGATGAAGTAGATTTTGTTTTCATTGGAAGATGTTCCTACAGTTGAAGTTTGTATGAATGCTAGGGTTTGTCTAGTTGATGGAAGAAGATTCCTTGATGGATTGAGACATGAGAATGTATGTTATGCCTTGGTACCTAGGAAGGCTAAAGACTTGAAGCATGTGGAAGAACACCCAGAAGAAATAAAGGAGATATTGATAAAATATGAGGAGATCATTTCAGATAATGTACCTGATGGATTGCCACCTGTGAGGAGTATTAGTAATTGTATGGATCTGATTCCTAGAGCTAGTTTTCATAATAAAGTAGTACACCGGATGACACTGATAGAGAATGAGGAGTTGAATAAACAAGTGCAAGAATTATTGAAGAAGGGTTTGATTAGAGAAATTTTAAGCCCCTGTGTAGTACCTATTGTGCTTGCACCTAAGAAGGATGAAGAATGGAGAATGTGTACAAATTCTAGACCTATAAAAAAGATCACGGTGAAGTATAGATTTAATTTTCCCTAAATGGATGACATTATGGATTGTTTGAGTGGAGCTAAGTACTTTACAAAGATAGATTTGAAGAGTGGATATCATCATATCAGAATTAGAGAGGGAGATGACTGGAAAAGTGCATTCAAGACAAATGAAGGATTGTATGAGTGGTTGGTTATGCCTTTTGGATTGAAAAATACACCAAGTACTTTCATGAGGCTGATGAATGAGGTATTGAAGAAATTCCTAGGTAAGTTTGTGATTGTGTATTTGGATGACATATTGATTTTCAGTAAGAGTAGAGAAGAAAATTTGTTGCATATCATACAAGTTTTGTAGAGGTTGAGAGAAGAGCAGTTGTTGATAAACATTAAGAAGTGTGGTTTCATGAAGGAGGAATTGGTATATATGGAATTTGTGATATATGTGGATGGATTGAAGATGGATCCTAAGAAGGTAAGAGCAATTGTTGAGTGGCCTACACTAGATAGCATTGGAGAGGTAAGATCATTTCATGAATTGGCTAGTTTCTACAGGAAGTTCATTAGAAATTTTAGTCCTATTTGTAGTCCTATGATATAAGCAATGAGAGGAGATAGGAAGGATTTTAGATGGACATCTGGATCATATCAAAGCTTTGAGTTGTCGAAGCAGAAGGTGACTAAGCAACCTATGTTGGCTTTACCATATTTCAATAAGATATTTCAACTTGACTGTGATGCAAGCGGAAGTGAAATTGGAGTAGTACTAAGTCAAGAGGGAAGACCTGTAGCTTATTTTAGTGAGAATTTGAATGATGCTAGGAGGAGATATTCAGTGTATGATCAGAAATTTTATGACATAGTTCAATCCTTGAAGAAGTGGAGACATTATTTGTTGCCTAAGGTGTTTGTGTTGTATATGGATCATCAAGCATTGCAATATTTGAACAGTAAGGGTAAGTTGAATCATAGACACATGAGATGGGTAGAGTTCTTACAGAGTTATACTTTTGTTTTGAAACATAGGAGTGGAAAGTCAAATAGAATTGTTGATGCTTTGATCAGGAGAAGGAATTTACTAACAAATATGAGAGTGGATGTATTAGGCTTTAATGAGTTGAAGAACTTGTATGAATAAGACCCAGATTTTGCAGAACCTTGGAGAGCCTGTAAAGAACCTGTTTTAGAGGATAGGAGTCAACGGTTGGATTATTTCATTCAAGAGGGAATTTTGTTCAAGGGAAATTAGTTTTATATACCCTAGAGTTCAATGAGGGATAACCTGGTGAAGGAGAAGCATAGTGGAGGAATGTAAGGACACTTTGGATTTGATAAGACATTGGCATTGGTGAGTGAGAATTAATTTTGGCTGCAAATTCATAAGGATGTTAGAAAATTTGTGCAAACTTGCAGAGTTTTTCAAGTTGCAAAAGGAAGTAGTTAGAATGTTAGATTGTATAAGCCTTTGACAGTTCCGAAGAGACCTTGGGAGGATATCAATATGGATTTCATACTTGGTTTACCAAAGACACAAAGAGGTAATGGTTCTATATTTTTGGGTAGTAGATCAATTTTCTAAGATGGCGCATTTCATACATTTTAAGAGGACAACAGATGCAGTAAATGTAGCAGATTTTTTTTAGAGTAGTCAAATTGCATGGGTTACCGAGGAGTATTGTTTCAGACAAAGATGTAAATTGTTTTGGTTACTTTTGGATGACACTTTGGAAGAAGTTGAAGATAGATTTAAAGTTCAATTCTCCTTTTCACCCACAGACTGATGGAGAGATAGAGGTAGTGAACAAGAGTTTGGGGAATTTGTTGATATGTTTGGTTGGAGAGAAGACTGGAAGTTGGGATTTAGTCCTTGCACAAGTAGAGTTTGCTTACAATAATTTAGTGAACAGGATTACAGGAAAGACACCTTTTGAGATTGTTATTGGATTTCACCCTAGAGGTATATCAAAGTTGAGAGACATCAGTATGGAAGATAAGAGGAGTGTAGAAGCAAAAGAATTTGCAGAACACATGAAGAAGTTGCATATTCAATTAAAACAACAATTGGAAGATATGAACCAGAAGTATAAGGAGAAAGCAAATGAAAAGAGGAGACATAAGGAATTTGAAGTTGGTGAGGGAGTCATGGTATAATTAAGGAAGGAGAGATTTCCAGTTGGTACATACAATAAGTTGAAGATGAGAAATTTTGGACCTTGTAAGATCTTGAAGAAATTTAATTCAAGATATGCATAAGAAGTGGAGTTACTGGAAGGTATGGGTATATCACCTATATTCAACATTGTAGATCTATATCAGTATCATGAAGTAGAATTCAATGAGAATAGTGAAACAAGATTGGAGAATCAGTTTCCTAAACAACAATCAGATGAGATTGAAGAGATTTTGGATGTCAAAGATGGGAGGATGACTTATGGAAGACAATACAAAGAATATCTTGTGAAGTGGAAAGGTAGACCAATTGCAGATTCTTCTTAGATTTCTCAAGCTAAAGTAGACCGTCTTGTTTTTCCTTTGGCCCCAAAAAAGTGAGGGACTCACTTTTCAAATAACCCAAAATCTATGATGCAAGAGCATCCTTAGCTCTTGGCAATCTCGCAACAACCAAAAAAAAATTTCTTTCATTTTTTTGTTCTTGTTTTGTTCTTGCTCAATTCATGTTGGTGGATTCATCATAATTTCTCACCAGACCTTGTGGATCTTGGATTAAATCATCTGCATGTTAATTTTCCTTGTTCCAAGATTTGAGCATAATTGGATTATTTTTCTGACAAGTTATCACTTCTGAAATTCTTGGCAATTTCTTGAACCGGCACCAGAATAATTTCAAACTTTTCAACCAGTTTGATCATTGTGGATCTTAATGGTGGGATTTTGATTGTTCCTGGGAGTGTCCTCGAACTTCATTATAGGTCCACACTTCATCTTACACACCTGTTGAAGATTAATTCAAATATGAGGCTGACCTATTCATGCACACATTACATTTTCTTTCCTTGGAGAATGTGATAACCTTTGGCCAATGCGGATGTTTCTAGAGTTGTGGATATGTTATAAAGCTTGTAATAGATCACTAGAATAGGCAATAGAGTTAGTAGTTGATTAAGTGGATTAAGATTGATCTGAATTGTAAGATTTTAGCTCTCATATAGGAGCATGTTAGAATGTTGCATATTTGATCAGGCCTATGAGCCGAATCTGTAAGCCCAAATGTTGTCAAACAAATGTAACTGAGATTTTTGTTAATGAGAATATTTCCATCTGCATTTTCCTCCATATTTTTTATTACTTTTGTTGTGTTACTCTTGTTGCATTTTTTGGATTGTTCTCTCTGAGGATCCTCCTACCATGGTTGTGCCATAAATGGTCTTTCACGGGCAACAAAATATCCAGCAATGTGGGCATATGGTCGACATTATCATGTAGAAAGTGTAGACATAAAGAGATGATCCTTCAATTGCGGCATCATGGTTGACTTCAAGTAATCCAGTTGATCAAACTCAAAATATAAGAATATAATTGAGGGAATATACAATATTTGGGAAAATACAAGAAATTATTGAGTTGGATTACCGCTCTTTTAAATCTTGTATTTTTAAGTGTAGATGGTACAAAGCATTTGAGAGGACATGAAGACATGATACCCATAGTGGATTGTTTTCTATAGATTTCTCATCGTTCCTACCGGAGGATAAGGAGCCTTATGCTCTACCAACTCTATGTGAGCAAGTATTTCTTTAACTCAAACAACAAGCAGTAGTGATCATTAATCTATTAATTCATAGCTTATTGTGAATATATACATGTGTTTATTAATCAATAAAATTGTTATAACATACGTCTAATATATGCATTTCATTCATGTGTAGGTTGTATACACTCAAAATTGATCTAGAGAATATTAATTAAATATTGATTGTTTAATTAATAAATTTGTATTCCTCTACTATATAAATAAATCAAATTTATTTACATAGTTCCTTTCCTCTTAATTCTTTTATTCCAATTCACCTCTTTCGTGATTTAATTAAAATGAGAAAATCTAAATAATTTGTTTTATTTTAATTAACTTCCCTCTCACTTAATTCAAATTTTTAAATTTGAATTCCATCACATTTCTACATACTTTTTTTTTACTACCTTCCACCTCACCCTCCAACTCACCATGTGTCACATGAAAATGATTATTATTATTTTCTAAATTGGATAATTATTTTCAACAATTTAACCACCTTGAGGACACATGGCTCCTTCATCCAAATGATTCCCTCTTGCACTTGGAAAAACAATTTTATTAAAGGGAACATTTACCTTTTTTTCTCCATCCTCTTCATTCTTCTCTGTCGGATTCTCCAGATTAATTATTGATCACTCATGGCTGCCAACTCACCCAATTCCTTGGAAAAATCTATAAATTGAGCCCAATTTACAACTTTTGCAGAAGGAGCAATTGCATAAGATCACTCTACAGAATTTTACTTGAGTTTTTAGAGCTTTATTTACATTCTCAGATTAGTATTTAGGATTAGTTTATCAATTTTGTTTGAATCATTGGCTCCTTTAGGAATTTCATAGTTTAATTTAGCATGTAGAATCAATTCTTATCTCATTAGCATTAGCATAGTTTGCATTGTCTTCCATTTCATATCGTTTTGTGCATATTGGCTCACTTCACCATGTCAATTTATCATTTCATGCAGCTAAATCTTTTAATCATATAGATGTAGGTTTATAATTCATACTGTAAATGGATAGGCTACTCATTTCTTAGATGAAATATAAAGGATTTGTGCAGGAATAAGCTCTAAGAGCACAAATTTCTAGGACATTTAAGATTAGAGGAGGATGTGAAGTTTTTAAAGAATTCTATTGTTAAACTATGTTTGATTTAGATAAATTCTTTAATATATTACTTCCCATATAAGTGTGTTTTTTTTAATATAATTCATGCATATTTTAATACACACATAAATTGGTGCCCACCATGGGGCCTGGCCCTTGTTATTTTAACATTTTCTAGAAGTTCTATTTTACAGGCTCGAATGTGTAGTTTTCTGGCACAACTGCATAATTCTTTGTTGTTTACAAAAGATTATTTAACGCTTTCATTGACTGTTCTAGCACATCCAAGAAATTATGTGGTGCTTCAAGGAGTTTTTGTGGTGCTTTGACCCAATTATGTGGTGTGTTCAATCAATCCTATGGTGCTTCTGCTTTCTGTTATAGCACTTTTAGTTATTTCTACAATTTTTCTCAAGAATGAAAACTAATGTTAGATTTTCTATTTTGCAAGTTACATAAATGCTGTCAAAAACCTTGCTGACACTCCAAAATTCTTTCCAAAGATAATCTATGAGAAACTACTAATGAATTTGATGTAAGGGTTGGATTTTATATCTTTCCTTCTTGCTTAAATTAGGAACATGGAATAATTAATCTAGGAAAGAACACCATGTTTGCTACTTGTTTGGAAGGGTAGGCATATGCTCTCCCCTTAACTGGGTGACCAAAAAGCCAGACCCCTTCCTTTTTCATTTATTTGTGGTGTGTTTTGAGTGGTAGGCATATGCTCTCCCCTTGAATAGGTAACCAAAAATCCAGACCCATTCTTTGTTAATCTACAAGTGTGAGTAGGGTATACAGCGAGGGTTCACTCTTTATTCATGCAAAATAAAGAGGATCGAACTACAGGTATACTCTCTCAATTTTTTTATCCTAGAGGGCCTACCTTGGGGAAAAATTACTCACCCAAGGGAACGACTCAACCAGTAACACTCTAAATCCAAGAGTATTTCCAGCCGAGATATAAATGTGGATATTGGAGTAAACACCAATATCACGTAGTTGGCTCAGACGAGAAGGGCATCAATGGTCTCTCACCACATTGGTTCAACTCCAACTCCTATGAATGGAAAGTCCTTACTAGAACCCTTGTTATAGAATTGGCCAAATCCTTTATCTATTCTCTTGGTACAACACTGATCTATGTGAAGGCATCCACATTCTCGCAGTCTTTAGTAGAGATGATCAGTCTGCCATGGGAGTTTCATGGAGGCTAGAAGCTTGGTTGACCTAAGAAGAGAGTGCAATGTAAGGGGGATCCCATGTGGCCAAGCTTATGAATTCATCCGCTAAAGCTAAGTGTGGTTGGGGTAAAACCCAAGTGGAATCCAAGAATATATTTCATCACCACCCTAGGGAATGTACGTTGTGCTTGTCAAATTGTTCTAAAAAAAAACCTCAAATGAAACTTTACACACTGAAAAAACTAAAGAAATTGTGATTCATAATACATCATCTGGAACAAAACATCTTTTGACCAAAAACCAAAAAAATCAAACAAACTAGAAACAAACTGTTGCATACTCTATTCAACACTTCTAATGGTTTCGGTAGCGCTTTCACCAACTTTGTCAGCGCATTCACCCTCTGTCTCAACATTTCCACCATATTTACCAGTGCATTTACCCAAAATTTTGGTGCCTCCTAGCCATTATGTGGTGCATTCGCCTATTTTTGTGGCACTTCCAAGCCAAATTGTGGCACCTCTGAGATTTTTTGCAGTGCTTCTACCATTTAGGCACTTCTGCCCGCTGTAATGGAACTTCCACCAAAAACCCAAAAATAGAGAGTTGAATGCAATTCTCATCTGCCATCTTGAAACTAGAATTCAAGCATTTTTTCAATCCAGAGTCATTTTCAGCCTTGACAATAGTCTAAACATGGTATTTTTCCAATGGCTTCACAAAAAATCAAAATTCAAAAACCAAAATGCATAGTTCTTAGTCTAGAAGACCACCAAAAGTTCCTTTCCCTACTTTACGACTTTAGGGATAGATTACTCTTCAATTTTTACAGAAAAGCTTCCAAGAACAACCCCAGCTTGTATTCATTTTATTATTGCCAAAACCCAAGACTCTTCCAAAGATTCAAACATCTTGTCTAGAAAGGAAATTTCTAACCATTTAGCAATTGGAACCAGAATTTCAAAATCTCCTCAGGTTTGGAATTATCCTTTAGAGTCCAAAACTTTGTTAAAATTGACTTATCCAAGTGAAACATTTTACCTAGACTTTGATCAAACATCTAAAAGTTCCCATCATTATCAACACCCAAATTTGATCATCAAAGTTGAGTTTCCCCATCAAGGATTTATTATCCTTCATCATTGAAACAATACACTTTGTATCAAAGTTTTATCACCTTGGTTACATCAATAGAATCCATCATTCTATTCAACCTAGGTATTTCTTTGGCACTCTCAAATAATGATCAAAATTTAGCAAAACCTTAATCACTTGTATGCCCATTTTAACAAGGTCCCAAAAATAAAAACTTAAGGACAAGGAAAGTGAATCTCCAAACATTATGGCTGAACTAGAAGAAAATCCTTTTCATAAGATTTCCCAAAATGAAACAGAGGAGATAACAGAAGAAGATGTTGAACAAGCAAATCAAGACCACAAATTCCACAAATTCATAGAAAAATTATTTGAAAAGGATGGAGAGAAATACCTTTTGATTTATCCAACCAAGGAGCTAAGTTACCTAATCACTTTGATGTTAAAAATTTGAAAAGTATCCCAAAGAAAACTGAAACTGAAACGCTTACCATAGACCAAATGACTACATTGAAAAATCAAATGCAAAACCTTCAACAACTCCAAGATATGCAAGGTGGGACTCCAAAAAGATGCTTGTTACATGATATTTGTCCCTATCCCTTTGATATAAGGTTAAACATGATACCATTTCCTCAAAATTTTGAATTACCAAAATACGACAAATATAACAGGAAATCAAACCCTATAGACCACATGTGAGAATTTTGAACAATGAGTCTTGAATTCTCTCATGAGGACACATACTTAATGATACTTTTTCCTCATAGTCTAGGGGTCATTGCAGGGAATGGGTCCCGAAGTTACAACCAAGCATAAAATCCTTCTGAGAGCTTGTCAACAAATTTATCACACAATATTCTTATAACATTGCACATGAGATAACCATGAAGGACCTTAGTAATACCAAAAAAAACAAGAAGAATCTTTTCTCGTATTCCTTCAAATATGGAGAAGGTTATTTGCTCATTACGTTCATCCCATACCTGAACAAGAAAAGATGGAAATATTTATCGATAACCTTAACAATGAGATGAGCTATAGATTGCAATTACAATGTCCTCCTAGCTTTGAGAAGATGGTAGAAAACGGTGTTAAAATTGAAGAAGCCTTAGTCAAAAGAGGGGTGTTGAAAATTCATAATGAAGGATCAAACAATGCTAGTTCCTCTAACCATCATAACAATGAAAAACCCAAATTTTGAACAAGGAATAAAAATTCCAATGATGGTAATGTTGAAACACATAATGTCAAACCCATCTTTAACTTGTCAGGAACCACAACCAAGGTAGATCAAAACATCAATCAAGGAACAAATCAGAATATCTCCTCATCCAACAATAAAATCAGTCACAATCAAAATAACACCCCCTCAAAATTTCCACCATATCAAACACAATCAAACCACCAAAAATTCACCCCTTTGGTTCAATCACATGAATCTACATTAAGAGAACTTCGTGAGAATAACCTCATAACACTACTTGACACTCGAGGCTTTGAACCTAAAGTAAAATCCTCATGGTGGAATGATGCCCATTATTGTGAATTTCATCGATGCAAAGGTCACCTAACGAATAGTTGCATGCAATTGAAACAAAATGTAAGACTTGATAGATGCCAAAATCATACGAATAGAGGGACTCCAAACAAATGTAGATCACAAAGCATTCAAAAATCCCTTACCAAACTGTGAAAAATTGGAATCCTCTATGATGAATAACAAGGAAAATAATGTAAACTATGTCCATGATATTGTCATAAATCATATCTCAGCAGCAAAAAACCAAATGAGTACCATTGAAACCCATGATTGCCAAAGCATTACCACGAATGATAATCCAATTTATGATGTTCCAATTGAACAAGAACAAGACATTGTTGTCCTTGAAAATAAAATCAATGACACCAAACCTAACATGAATGCGAATGATACTCAAATAAATTTCATCAAAATTAATGGGAAACAAGATAGTGTACCAATGAATGCGACCACTAGAGCATAGGCCAAATATGTCTTAAAAGGGGGTTCATCTAAAACATCTGTAACATCGTCCAATCAATACAACATAGTGGACCAATTACAAAAAATACTTGCACAAATATCAATATTGGAATTGCTCAAGATTTCATTAGCCCACAAAGAGATCTTAGAAAAATCCCTAGTAGACACAATGGTGCCAATGAACCTGGAAGTTTGTAAATTCGAAGCCATGGTGGGACATTTAACCACACCACATTGATTATCCCTTTTCGAAAATGATGACACATCCATCTCTCATCCCCATAATTTTTCTCTCCATATCGAAGTCCTAATCCATAAACATCATGTCAAACGTGTATTAATAGATGGAGGAGTTGGTCTGAATATATGTACTTTAAAACTTGTCTGTGCCTTGGGATTTTTTGAGAATGCAATTGATTTAAAGAAAAAGATTAAAATAAAAGCATATGATGATGAGGAAAGAGCTTCACACGGGTTAATCATCCTACCCATACAAGAGGGACCCATCCAGAAAGATGTAATTTTTCAAGTCTTAAACAAGGATTTGACCTATAACATACTATTGGGTCGACCATGGATCCATGAAATGTAGGCAGTCCCTTCAACATATCACGAATGTCTAAAATTTCCTTGTGGTGGCCAAGAAATCACCATTTTGGCTGATTCAAACAGTCCTCAGTATTCCAATACACTTAAATATGTCCAAGATATCTTTGTACCTCATAATAGAGAAGCTTCCATTTCCACTAATTCCAGTGAGCAGAGCCAGCCAAGTTCCTCGTCCAAACTGTTGGTCATTTCCAAAAATCATGAAAGCCAATCCAGTTCCACATATAAATAGTCTAAGAAGAAAGAAGAAGTTGATCCATCTACATCCTCAAATCCTGAAGCCCAATTGAATTTCTTGTCAAAACAATTTGATGAAAAAGTCCAATTCAAGGACAAGGGTGTTGGTGAATACTTCTTTGAATGGTCCATGTGTCTTTCGGACTTTTCTTCTCTAAAGGTCTATGGACAACCCTCTACATCAACATAGTAGACTCCACAACCAGTTACCAAATTTGATGGATAATTCATAAAAGAAAGAACAAGATTTGATGAAGCAGAAGACAATGATGTTCTAAACTGGCTTTATAAAGATGAGGAAGAATCCCAAACAACAACTGCCACTATATAGACAACTAAATATGGAAAAGGTTTCACTATCTTGGAAAAGATTGAATATGAAGGGAAAAGTCCCATGGGTAAAAGAAAAGAGGGAATTGTATAACCAATTCAACCACTTTTAATCAATCCAAAAGATAAGACTAGACTGGGCTATAAAGAAGACACAAAAGAAAAGATGGTTGAAAGAACCCTACAATTACAAGCCAATGAAGAGCATGACACTAATTCCAATTAATATGAGTGGGATTCACTATCAGAAGAGTCATGTCATGAAAATTACATTGATGTGGTACATAAATATGCATCCCTACTCGAAGAAGGACAAGGGTTAGGTTCTAGACCATTTGAATTTGGATCGCAACACCTTGATGATTCCAGTGAAGATGATTCAACTTGGAGTGAAATAGATAATTCAAAAGAGAGTTACCTTCTAGACCTTGATTTTTCTATTGGACTAATGGAAGACACCACTATCTAAACCCTTACCATTTCTGATCTTAACCCGTCTGGTGACTGCTTACCCTTGGTACATCCTAAGCTCATAGATTGGGATCTAACCAATCCATTTGACATCCCTACATTTTCAAACGATGACGCCATCATCAATTTCCTCTGTGCCAATAATCCCAAAATAGACTCCACCAATGAACATCGTAACAAGGTTTCCACACAAGGTAGTATCAAGTCTTCTAGCTACAAAATGAATAATACATGAAATAGATCTGATATTGAAAACCATTCAATGGCAGTACCAGATCTCAAAAAAGTAAAAACAAAGAGCACATTTGATGGTGAAAACCTCTCTAAGGCATTAAAGGATGGAAGATTTGATACTCTTCTAGAACATTTTCAGGAAAGATCAAAAGTCTTGATTGAACCCACACAGTCTGTCAACATTGTCAATGAAGAAATAGTGAAGAATATCCATCTAGTAGCATCTTTGACAAAATAGTTTAAGCCAGGCCTTCTCAAATTTTTCACAGAAAAAAATCAAATTTTCTTGGTCATATATTGATATGCCAGTAAGTGATCCAAAACTCATCATGCATCATCTATAATTACCTCTAGGAGTGAAACCAGTCAAATAGAAGTTAAGAAAAATGCACCCCCATATCGCCTTATTGGTAAAGGCAGAATTGAAGAAATTGTTAGATGCAGGATTCATCAGACCTATTGTTTATGCCGAGTGGATATCCAATATAGTACCAGTTTCAAATCCTGATAACAGCATTCACATCTACACTAATTTTCAAGACCTTAACAAAGCTTGTCCTAAGGATGATTTTCCTCTCCCTAATATAGACATCACAGTAGACTTGATGGCAGGGCATGGCATGCTATCACTGATGGATGGCTTTTCTGCGTATAACCAAATCAAAATAGCTCTAGAAGATCAAGATAAAATAGTTTTTACTTGTCCATGGGGAACATTTTGCTGGAATGTTATGTCGTTTGGCTTGAAGAATGCAAGAGCTACTTACCAACATGCCATGACAACAATTTTTCATGATATGATGCATACTTTCATGAAAGACTTTGTGGATGATTTATTAGCCAAATCCTATACCAAGGAAGGAAATTTGGAGATCTTAGATAAAATTTTCACTAGACTGGAGAAATTCAATGTAAGGCTAAATCTCAAGAAATGTGTGTTTGGGGTGACATCAGCAAAACTCATGGGTTACATAGTATCAGAAAAAGGGATAGAGGTAGACCCAGCTAAAGTCAAAGCTATTATGGAAATTCCACCACCAAAGAACATTAGTCAACTTCGTTCTCTACAAGGGAGGTTTCAGTCAATTTGTAGATTCATTTTATAGTTAGCAAACAAGACCCATCCCTTCACTCGTCTGCTGCATAAAAATGTTTCTTTCCGATGGGATGAACAATGTGAAGGAGCCTTCAACCATTTGAAACAATATTTAATGAATCTACCTTTCTGTGTATCACCAAAAAAAGGGAAGCCACTATTGCTATATATTGCTACAACAAAGACACCATTCAGAGCCTTATTAGCACAAGAAGATTCAGCAGGTAAAGAACAAGTGATCTATTAAATTAGTAGGATGCTAAATGGCTATGAGATCAACTATACCTCCATTGAAAAGGCCTGTCTAGTAGTAGTATTTACTACTCTACAGCTATGACACTACATGCTAACTCACCCCATCAAGTTGATAGCCAAAATTGATCCTCTCAAATATCTCCTTGGTAAAGCAAACCTAACATGGAGATTGGCTATATGGGGCATGATATTTAGTGAATTTGTTATCCATTATATAAACAAGAAAGTCATAAAAGGACAAGTGATTGTTGAATAGTTAGTAGAGGTGCCATTACCAGATAATAATCCTTTACACATTAAATTTCCATATGTTGATATTCTTGTTGTGGCTACGAAACAGTGGACATTATACTTTGATGGATCACATACCCAACACCGATCAAGAACCAGAATCCTATTTGGCACCCCACAAGGACATACTATACCAAAATCATATAGATTGATGTTCCCTTGTACCAAAAACATGTCAGAGTATGAAGCATTAATCATTGGTATCAAAACAGCTATAGAGAGGAAAGTCCTAGAATTATAGGTATATGGGCATTCTCAGTTGGTCATTAATCAAGTCAATGATGATTATCAAACGAGGGATGACAAATTGATGTCTTACAAGAGAATGCTAGATGATTTCAAGAAATATTTTGTGGATATCAAATTTGAACAGATTTCAAGAGTGGACAATAAAGTCATTGAGCAATGGCTACTATTGCTTCCTTGTTACAAATTCTAGAGAAAAGAAGCCATTACGAGTTCTTGGTGGAACAACTATCCTCCCCTGTCTATGATGCTATTGAATCCCATATTATCTGTCACCTATCCAATACCAACACCTCAATCTATAGTGAGATTTATACCTACCTGAAAGATAACATTTTTCCTCCTAACTTGTCACAAAACCAAAAATCCAATCTCATTCGTTGTGTTGCCTGACATACACTTATAGCAAATATACTATATCAATGAGGCCTTGACAAAACTCTCTTATGATGTCTGGAGCATGATGAGTCTGAAATGGCTTTACGAGAAGTCCATGAGGGTGTCTACGGAACACATTCAAGTGGCCTAACCTTAGATAAGAAACTTCTTCGTTTAGGATATTATTGGCCAACTATTGAAAAAGAGTTTCCAATTTGTGAATAAATGTCAGAAATGTCAGATTCACGACAACCTTATCCATGCACCAGCACAAAAACTTCAACCTTTTGCATCCACATGGCCATTTTTTCAGTGGGGACTAGATCTTGTTGGTAAAATTCATCCATCTTCATCAAACGGACACAAATTTATCATCACAGCTATAGAATACTTCACGAAGTGGATTGAGGTTGTTCCTTTAATCAACATCAAAGGAAAGAAGATTTCATCATTCATCCTCACTACATTATTTGTAGATATGGCATTCCCCAATCCATAGTCACTGACAATAGATGACCATTCAAAAATCAAGACATGCAAGAATTGTGTGAGAAGTTCAATATTCAAAATCGCTTCTATACACCATATTATCCCCATGGGAATGGTCAAGCAGAAGCTTCCAACAAGATTGTTTTGAAGATTTTGAAGAAAAATTTCAATGATGTGGCATGTGATTGGCACATCCAATTAAACCCTGCCTTATGGGCATACCGCACCAGCATTCGAACACCGATAGGAGCTACACCATATGCTTTGGTATATGGAGCTGAGGCCATTGTACCTATTGAAGTTGAAATACCATCACTTCACGTTTCCTTGAAAGGGATCATCTCTAATGAAGACTATCGGGTTTCAAGATTGCAAGAACTAGAACTGTTAGATGAGAGACGCCAACATGCAGTGAATCACTTGAAATCCTACCAACAACTAACATCCAGAAGTTACAATCACAAGGTCAAACCCAGAACATTCCAAGTTGGTGACTTAGTGTTGAAGGAGAATCCTCGCAATCAGTAAGACAAAGAAAAGAAAGGAAAGTTTGAACCAAATTGGTTTGGGCCTTTTATCATTGTATCAATTTATGGTTCAGGAGCATATCAGCTATCTACACCAGAAGGGGGCTTGTTTCAAGAGCCAATGAATAGTCTTCATCTTAAGAAATTATATGCATAGGTCACTTGATGCATCTAAAAATGTCCTAAAAAAATCCAAAAACATCAAAAAATGGTCACTCAGAAAAACCTAGAAAACAAAGCATCCTTAAGGACAACCAAAAAAATCAAAAATTGAAAAATACAAAAAAATTAGAAAATGCGAAAAGATAAAAAAATCATAAAATCTAAAAAAGTGCAATAAAATCCAGTGGTGAAAACCTAGCACCAGGCACTATTTGTGACAGGTTGGCTTCTTCCTCTATGGGAACGTATGTTGATCACTGGCTTGGTATCGTTATCATTTATATCCTTCATTCGAGTTGCATGTGCATACCTTGTTATGTAGGTTATGTCTAACCTTGGTTTCTGGAACATTGTACATATCCATAACAAACTAGCTTGTTTCCACTAGGGGCAAAATCTTGACCTTGTTGGGGGCAACAAATCTTGAGCTTAAATCAATAGACAAACAACAAAAGAAAAAACACAGTGAAAACATTGATCATAGTGAAATCAAACATGGAACATCAATCACCATCGGAAATGCATCAAACATCCTTGTCATGTCAAAAAATCCCTAAAAAGGTCAAAAATCAAAAAAATTCAAAAAAACAGTCACCTGGTTGAATTGCATTGTCGTAGTTTGTTGTAATTAAGTGTTTGTTCATATCCTAGTCTTGTAAATCGGTCAAGTCGGTCAAACTACATGGTCTCTGCGTGTATAACATAGGCAAGGCTTATCTTTGATCAGCCCCCGAGACACCTAGGATAGGTCTTTAAGTTAGATTCTTGGTCAAAATCTCAAAAACCACCTAAAAATCATAAAATTGAAAAATCCCAAAAAAAATAGAAAATTGAGGTTACAAGGATGATGCTATTTTGAATCATGGTTTCTCCACTTTTATACAAGTGTTCAAATTGTTTGCATTGTGATTGATGTTATCATTTCTCAAGAGAAATTCAAGGATGTCAAAGAACTAGAAAAGCTATGATCAAGAATGATATTTTCTTTGTCTGTTGCTTATGAGTTAGCCATTATTACTATGAGAATCATCGCGGGACATGCTCTACAAAGTATCACTGATGATATTCTAGATTCACATAGGAAAACGGTTAACTCTTGTTTGTTTACATAGGGAATGCTTAGGTCGTCATCATCTAATTATACCAAGATTCTTGTGTTGACTTGCACTACCAAACATCATGGAAGTAGTACTCAGGTCATCAAGGTTCAATTATACCATTGTTGTTTGTACTCACTTTCAACATTTTTAATGGCTCAATGATGGCAATAAGCATGATAAATCACTGCGATGTCACTATGTCATTATTAGGATTACATAGGTAGGTTGCATTCATATTTGGTTGTTGTAATGGAAATTATAGATTTTTCTAAGGCTAATGTTGTTGTTATCAATAACAAATTGAGTATTGTTGATAATGTTTTATGCACAACAACAACTCAAACAGAATATAATATCCTATCTCTCTTGAAAATTAAATCTCTATCAGCAAGCCTCAAGAGATAACCCCAAGGTCTCTAATTTTAGGTCTTGACAATGCATAAACAACTCAGTGATAAATGTGAAAATGTTGGTAATCACAATGGGACCTTACTACAAGAAAAATATTGAATCTCAATTTATCATATCTAACAATATGATAATACTTTAATCCTAAATTTTTCCCAAATGATAAAGAAATAACAAAAGATATAAGGGTTTCAAAGATATTTCTAAACTTAATATTAAACCTAAGATTAACAATGCAAATGAAAAAACACTTGAAATTGGCCAATCCCTCTTAATTGATTTCTACTTGACCCAGATGGATCTACAATCTTATAGAAATAGTGCAATCTTCTAAGGTGTTAAGATTTTCAGATCCTGAACATTCATTCAAATAACCCTATTACAATTGAAATGAATAAACCCTCACAATTGAACTAAGCACAATGAATATAAAGGTCCAGGCTAACATTGCAAAGCAACTAACAATCAGCTGGTTGCAAAAATTATGGACCACGGATTGCTGCAACACTTCAAATATCAAACCATAAACATTATTGAATCAAATCTAATTCTAAATATCGATTTTCCTCAAGACAATTCTAAAGATAGAATAACAAGAACCATGCAAGATAAGAAGAACACAAGTATGGCACCAAATCACAATGTCATTACTTGCATCAAATTATCCACTGTAGCAAGAATTCCATCTTTCTGTTACAATATTTGCTTGAGAACAACTACTTGCTAACTCTGACTCTACTTAATTCGCTCTAACTATTTCTCTATTTGTCTATGTCTAAAACTGCTTAACCCTTACAAATGAGGCAAAATGCCATATTTATAGAAACCCCAAATCATGTCGGCCTAGATATGATTTTACAATAATAATTAGGCACGACAAGCCGGCCAAGAGAAATTCAAAATGAGATAAAATATGCATTAAATGCATGAACTTCATCTAGGTCAGCCTAGGATCTCCAATGCAGCTCAGACCAATGCATGCTAAAATAATGGGGAAGCACAAATCTTGATGTAGCTAATCATTAACTACCTTCCCCTTTGTCTTTATTTTGATCCAGCATTTCATGCACCTTCAAAAATACCTTATCCAAGTCAGCCATAGGTGGTAAATGAAAAACCCTAAGTCGCCTTTCTATTGATGCAATTTCTTCCCTAAATTGCTTCACCAATTTATCCCACTCCACCTTATAAGTTAGGTACCTATCAATGATAGCAATATAAGTAGCCGCATCATCCAACTAGTGCTCAGAAATGGAATCCTCATTAATTGGAGCATAAACATCATGCCACCACTTCCTCGACGGTTCTAAACTAAAATACTTAGGGGTAATCTTCCTTCTCCCTGTCATAATCCCAAAGAAAGTAATGGATTCATTATAAACACCAATTAGGGTATCATCAATTTGCCTCCTCTATTTGTAGATATTTTTAAGAACCTTCTACTTAATTTGCAATACTTCAAACCATTCCCAAGGTTCAACAACTCTGGAGGAAGGGAGAATTTCATCATTTACTAGCTTATCCCTGGTTTACTCCATGATAGTTTTGTTTTCTGCAGCAGGAGATCTGTATCTTCTTTGTCCTGAGCCAACACCTCTTTCAACAAATCAATTTCTCTCATAGCATCTTTCCCAGATGAAAGAATGTCCCTGATGGCATCATTTCCTTTTGTTTGCGCCCCTTGCAGCCAATTTGCAATAGCAAGAGTGGACACTTTCATCTTTTCCAGCTCAGTGATAGTTTCTTGAGGTAAGGGATTTGCAACAGAGGCAGAGGGGTTAATAGATTGCAAGGGTTTCATCAAATCCTCAAAGCATTTCCTAAGTTTTTCATTTTCCCTTTTCAGCTCATGCTTAGTCTAAACCTCTTTCCTCAATCACCCCAGGATAACTATGCTAGAACTCTAGTAATCTTCAATGTCCTGCTCAACATAAGTGGGCCCTAAATTGAAAGTCTGCACATTGTAATCTTTTGCAGATACCTCATCTCTATTCTTATCCGAGGTAGGGGTGGCAATGTGGACAACCCTATTACTCGCCTCATCTCTTTCAATCCTTGAGATGACTCTAGCCTTCTTCCTACCCTTGTCCTTTCCAATCCTAGCTAGCAGCTCATCCCAATTGCATGGGGTTTCTTCCACAATAACCTATTTTCTCCTTATCTCCTTATCCAACCAAACAGGGACAGTGGATTCCAATTGTACCTCAGTCTATCTTACTTCCTTCTGCTGGTCCTTAGGAACTTCTTCACTCAAAACCTACTTGTTAGGAGTCTCATCCATCTTGCTCTCCTTTTCTTCAACATGTTCTTCCTAATGCTCAGGGGATGGAATCTTTTATGCCTCTTCTTCTCTTGGAGGTGATTTAACCTCTTGAGTTCCAACAGGTGACTCTGCCTATGCAACCAAGGGAGACTGCATTACCTTTTCAACTTCTACTTCTGTACTATAAACTTCACCCTCATGAAACTCCTCTCCCTTAGTGTATGGATGATCTTCGACCTTCTCAGATTCACCTGGTTTGTTTTCAGCTTCATGGGTGGAAGGAAAATCATTATGCTACTCTACATGAGAAGTAACCAGAGGGGAAACTGCTTTAGGCACACTATCCTTGGGAGAAGGAGTCTTTGACCTCCTTGTATACACCTATGCCTTCTCTTCTGAGCTCTCTATATTAACCACTGGTTTGGTAACTTCCTCTTCTCCTACCCTGGAGCTTTCCTTCTATGACAATCTTATGACTATTCTTCTTTTGGGCACAAGAACATCAACTTTAGGACCTACTTTTCAATTTCTTTCTATTCAAACTTCTTAGTCCTTGATCTTTTCTTAGCAATCAGCTTTCTCTGCTTTTTTGTTTCTTAGACTTTCTATTCAGACCTTTTTTAGGAATCCATTTTACCTTTTCCTTTAGGATCCTACTCAGTTGATTCCTCAAAAGTAGAGTGAGTGTCCAAATCTCCCATCAACTCATAGGTGCACTGTACACCCTCATTCTCCAACTCCCATAGTTTATGCCTTAGCCACATTCTAGTGAACTTGGTGACTAGATCCATCAATTGTTTTAGTTTTTCCTTTTCTTTCTCTAACCAATCCACATCACCAATTGGCCTATTCATTATTGCATCATAAGCTTGATCTTGAATCAGGTTTCCATCATCCTCAAGTTGATCCGGGACTTCCCTCACATTATATAATTGGATTGAGTCCATTGGGAGCCGAGAGAACTTTTTCTTCCTTACCTCATATTCATCACTGTAGTTAGCCTAGTAATCTTCTAACTCAACCTTATGGTTGTATTCTCTGCTAGCTCTCTTTTAGGCTTCACCTGTGATGTCAAACCTTGATCTCTTAGAATGGAAGGACAAACCAAGAGCACTCATCTCCTCCTCAGAAGCCTGGGTAGAACCAATGGAAGGACAAGCCTCTCCAGTGCCAATCTTTAATGGGAAATCTCCACCAAAACTAGTTTTATGCTTATCCCTCTTGACAACGGCATAAAATTCACATATCTATCTAGTGACCTCAAAAAGTAGAATGTGATCAATAGGGTACACTGGAAGTCTCTAAGGGGCCCTTTGGAAACCATCAATCTGGACGTATGAAAGAGTTGGGAACTAGATAAACCGTGCCCCATATTTCTTGATGAGCTCCTTTGCTTGGTCTGAAATTCTTACATGCTCTGCACCTTGAAGTAACCTGGTGATATGTATGGTGAATGCATCGTTCACCCTCCTATAGCTAGAGCTTCCTAGGTGTAATTGAGGGTAAACCTCATAGATGGCATCCTGCCCAAAGCTTCCCCTTTTGTTGAATCCTTTGTAGGGGTGAAATCTCGCAAGTGCATAGACCAAGTATGAAGTCATTGTGAAGGTCTTAGTTTGTAACACATTGGATAGCCACTCATGGATCATCCTGCTAATCACACCAACCCAATGATAGTTGATATGTTCTTGTTCCATCCTCACAATAGAGTGGCACATCCAATTCTCAAACATATCTGCATTCCTTAATCCAACCACCCTATTGAGCAATGTGATGGCATCATAGTATTCTTTTTTGAACTTTTCTCTAAACAGTTGCTTGGGTAGTTTGGAATAATGAGACTTAGTCTTCTCCAGCCAATAATTTATAAGCTATTGTGATTTCATAGTCTCTTCTTCATAATATTTCTTAGATGCCTCCATGTTGAATGCCACCACATAAGACCTATCTAGTATATCAAAAGTTTGGGCTATAGAAACCGAATTCAAATTTGCTACAACTCTTCCTTGAGGATCAATAATTATTTGTGTACCTTGATCATAATTTCTAGCGCACTCGAGGACAAGCTCATAGCACTAAACTGTGGAAGGAAAACTGGCCACATGTGACAAGCCCGACTCCTTCATTCTCCTAGACACCACGAGAATTTCATCTACTGCCATTCTTCCCTTGAACTCTTCATAGTCCCAGAGGCCAACATTGGTATTTGTTACTTCTGATCAGATTGATGTAATCTTACTCTCATGAATTTTTCTTTTGATGTCCATTTTAATCTTTTCTACTTCAAACATTAAAGACTCAGTCACTGCCTTGCTAGACTCAACCTGCATCCAACAAAAAGAACATAGTAAAATCCACAAGAAACCAATGTTAATATGTTGAAACCATCATTAAAATGAGTCCCACATAAGAAATATGTCATTAAATTTCAAATGAAATGATCATAATGAATTTCGGGTTTCAGGAGCATCTGTGGAATCCAAGCCAAGAGGAACTCCGAGAAATTTTGAGCTAGATGGATTCCAGTGAAATGAACATGAAAGAACCTACTATCAACTAAGTCTAACCATTATCAATCAATAAACAGCATGTGAAATCCAAATATAGCATGAATTGATCATAAAATGCATAGTCATCCATTAACACATCATGCTATTCCATATTCCTTCATATTTCATCAAATTCTCGGAAAATTCACCAGGGACGGATTTTCGCGAGGGTAGAGATACTTTGCAAATTTTAGCAAAAATAGGGAGCCAAGGATTTCAGAAAAATTTGGAGTCGACGGAAATCCATGGATAAGGTGAAACTGCAAAAGTATACGAATTGTAGGAAATCAAAGGAGATCAGGAAAATCCGCCAGAACTAGAAAATCCACCAGAGATGAAAAATCCTGAACTAAGGACGAAACCTGAACTGCAACACTAAATCATGATTTCACTCAGATTGATGGATAGATCAATCTAAATTTTCAAGAACCTAGGCCTGAGACAAGCTTGGTATGGACCTTCTATAGATTTTCTTAGAATTATAGACCAATTGGGAGACGGGATAAAGTTTCATGGTGATGCCCTAAGTCAAACCCTACGAATCCACCATTAACGCATAGGAAAGCTCAGAACTCAGGTATTTCAACTGCTAAGGCTTTTCTAAGCAGAAATAATGACTCTCAAGCAAGTTTCCTCATATTGCAAGCACACGAACAATCACAGAAACTACTTGGGAAGCCAGAAATTAAACCATATCATGCAACCCTAGCGTCAAACTTTCAAACATGCAAAAATTTGAACCCCAATAAACTCAAAATGCAAAAGCAACGCAAAATTTCATCAATCAAAAGTAGGGAAATTGAATACATACCATTGATGAAGCAAAAATTGGTCTCAAAAATAACAAACGTGAATTTAGTGGCACTCTGTGAAGAGCAACAACAAAATGCATAGGAAATCACCACCTAAACTACAATCTGCAAAATCAATGCTTCAAATCAAATTGAACACCTTCAAGAACAAACCCATCAACTCAATTGATGGAAAACAATAAGCATAATGGCGTAAAATACCTCAAAGATCGATTAAATACATCATTCAAAGCTCGTACGAAAACATTCAATGTAGCCGACAAGACAGCCAGGAAAATTCGGGAACCCGATGACAGGACAAAATCCAAAAAAATCCAGCCCATGTGGAATTTCATAAAGACTGAAAATCCCCGATCCACAGTGCTCAGTCGGAGTCTAAACAGGATCTAGGAAAATCCGACCGAGGTGGAAAGTCCCGAATCAGGGTAAAAACCCAAAATTCACCCAGAACTTAAGATTTTCAATGAATAAATTAGGGGAATCACTTAGGAAATCAAAATAAACATTTAAGGACATGCCCAAGCAAGACAAAACCTCAAAATGAAAGGTCCAAGACACAAAAACCAAAGCAAAAGAGAGTCCATGCCTTCAGTTGGGCGTGTGTGCGAAAACTGCACAACAAATTGTGACTCTACTGGGAAATGCTCTAGAGCATTTGATGACGAATAGGAATCGAGAGCCCAAAATCTCTGGTTTTAGTCTCACTATCAGACAAACAAATAAAAATACATAAATTAAATAATCAGAGCCAAAGGGTAGATCGAACCTTCCATAAACTAAAAATCCAAGTGTGTGCATATGAGTTCATTTCCCTCCTTGAGCTACTACAGAAACCAAGTTCAGTCAGGATAGGCCACGTAAAGATTATAACTTCAAAAGCAACCTAGATAGAGCCTCACTGCCAGTCAGGCATCCATAGCCCCAATGAGGTTATCATTGTGACTCTCCTGAAAATAGCTTTATTGCCAGCAAGACATCTATAGCCTTGATAGAGATATTCAAATACTCCTGATAAGTTGAATTCATTCGTTTGATTTTCAATATTTCACATTTCTTTCTTTTGATATTCTTTTCAATGTCACTTTTCATTTCAACTTGTGAACAATGAAGTTCACACTCAGGACTAAAAACCAAAGTGGCGCTGAAGCAGAAATAGGATTTTTCACTTGACAAAACTTCACAAGGATTCCTACAGTAACGTCAGGATTCTTAAGATATATGAGAGTTATAAGATTTTAGAATACTTCAAATTTAAATCAAAACCTGTGACCCATCTTCTATAAATCAAACATTTAGACTGTTGGCAATAGCAAAGACTTCAACCATCCTTTCAAGATACAAGACTAAAGTCCTCCAATAAAATACTTAGAACAGTCCCAGGTAATGATATATTTGTCATACAGGTGCAACACATCCAGGAAAAAATAGGAAAACCCCCAAAGAAAGAGCAAAAAAAAAAACAAAACAAACCAAAAGAAAACTTACACAAACCAAAACAAACAAAAGCAAAGCAGAAAGGGAAACCTAATCTAACCAAAGTAAAGCAAAGCAAACAAAACAAAAAGGAAATATAATCTAACTATATATAGGAAAAGAGCTAAAAATAGCTCAAGACTAGAAATAATGCTTTAAATACTGCCCATTGAAAGGCAGTGGGATATCCTCTCTAGTGAGAGTTTTCAAACGGAAAGCATTATCTCCCAGATTTTCTGAAATCTGGTAAGGTCCAAGCCAAATTTTATCAAATTTTCCATGCTCCCCCTTATGGTCATGGGCTTTATCCCAGTAAAGAACCAAGTCTAAAATCCTAAAAGCTTTTACCTTGGCTCTTTTATCAAACCATCTCTTGACAACCCCTTGATGTTTAGCAAATTTTTCCAAGGCTTCATCTCTCTTTTCCTCAAGGCGTAATAATTCAGCAAGTCTAGCCTCACGTTTATCTCCCTCATCATAATATTCATTAATGAACTAAAGAGTGAGGATTTTTAACTGAATGGGAAACACATGCTCTAATCCATAAACTACATGGTAAGGTGATATTCCTATGGAAGTATTATGTCTTGTACGATTTTCCCAAAGAACAAACCTGAGTTGGGTATGCCAATCCTTCGGATTTCTTTCTAACTATTTGCGGATAACAATCAGCAGATTTTTCTTAGAAGATTCAGCCAAACTATTACCCTGAGGGTAATAGTTGGATGCAAACTTGATGATATCCCATGATCAAAAGCCCAATTAGAAAACTTCAACGATGAAAATGCAGGACCATTATCACAAACTAAAGACATGGGACATCCAAAATGGTTAATGATACCTGATTCAAGAAATTCAATTACTACCTTTGAAGTACATTGCTTGCAAGCAAGGGCCTCAGTCCATCTTGTAAAATAATTAGTGACAGTAAGGATATACCTGTGACCTGTAAAGGAAGGTAGATTGATTGGACCTATGAAGTCTATCACCCACTGTGCAAAAGGTTTTACCTCAAAGACTGGTTGGAGTGGGAGTGTTGCATACTTCTCTCTAGCTGCGGCAGTCTGGCACACATGACAAGTTTTGACATGGTTGTGTGTATCCTTGAATAGTGTAGGCCAATAGTAACCAGCTCTCAGAACCTGGTTCGCTATAGAAGGTGCTAATCCATGGCTTGTACCATATCTGTCATGAAATTCCAATATCACTCTTTTAGACTCTGCCTTTCCTAGGCATCTTAAGTAAACACCCTCATGATTTTTCTTATATAAAACAATTCTCTTCAGCATTAAACTATCACTCTTTAAGCACAATTCCCTTCTTTGTATTGTATTTAGATGATCAGGGCATCTTTGATTCAGAAGGTAATGGATGATGTCATCATACCACTCGCCAAGAGAGACATCCTCTAAATTGTAGTTCTGAGCTGTAATATCAGGGCCTGTTTCCACCATTGTCTTTGTAAGCCCTTGCCCTCTTACCAGTTTCATGGGTTGAATCTCAATATCATACTCTTGTAACATAGTTACCCACTTAGCCCTGCATTCTCCTAGCTCATTCTACATTAACAACTTAACTGTAGGATCAGGAACTATAGAAAAGACCTTATTTCTGAGGATATAATGCCTAAATTTATTTACAGCCCTGACTAAGGCATAAGCTTTCTTTTCCACACTTGGGTATCTCAGCTTCACATCCTTCAATGGTGCACTTATGAATGCTATGGGATGTTCATTTCCTTGGTCAAACTTTTGAGTTAACATAGCCACACAGGAGTGATCAGAAGCAAGTGAATATATATAGAATGGTTTAGCATAGTATGGACTTACCAAAATAGGAGCTTCAGCAATAGCCCTTTTTATCACTACAAATGCTTCCTTTGCTTCTGCATTCCATTCAATTTTGGCCTCCTGCTTCAACATTGCATTCAGGGGTTTAACTATTTCTGCGAATCCAGTGATGAACTTCCTCACAAAGTTGATCTTGCCAAAGAATGATTTCATTTCTTTCTTGTTGGCAAGTGGGGGGATCCTGAGTATAGCTTCTATTCATTCTAGATCAATGGCAATTCCCTTTTCAAAGATAACATGTCCTAACAACTTTCCTTCTATTACTCCAAAGATGCATTTCTTTGGATTGAGAGATATCCCAAACTCCCTACATTTCTGAAAAACTTTGCACAAATTTGAGATATGATCCCTCTCTTCTTGGAGAAGACTGTTAGATCATCCATATAAATGATTATGCACTTACCAATTATGTCTTTAAAGGAAATTTCCATGGCTCTTTGGAATGTGGCTCCTACATTGATCAAGCCAAAGGGCATCCTCCTGTATGCAAAAGTGTCCCACTTGGTAGTGAAAGTAGTCTTGTTCCTATCCTCATACTGCACTATGACCTGGTTGTATCCTAAATAACCATCCAAGAAAGACATCATTTGAGATCCATTGACAATCTGAAGCACTTCATCCAGTGAGGGTAATGGATAATTATATTTTTCTGATGCTTTGTTTAGGTTCTTGAATTCTACACATAGCCTAATTTCCCCATTTTTCTTTCGTACTACAACCAAGTTTGCAACCCAAGTGGAGTTTCTAACTGGAAATATTATTCTTGCAGATAGTAGTTTCTGCACTTCTTTCTGTATTATGGGTTCTAATAAGGCATTGATGGGCCTTTTCCTCTATCTGAAAGGTTTCACTCTTGGATTGAGAGGGACAGTATGGGTTATGATTGATGTATCATAAGTATTTAAGTCTTCATAACTCTAGGCTATCACATCTAGATATCTATGTAATGCATCAATGATTCCTTTCCTTTCTTTTGGAGTGCACACTTTGCCAATAAAGATGTTTTTGAAATCATCCTGAGTTCCCATATTATATTTGTCACATTGTCCACTAATGGACTCCTCCCTGGTATCATGTTCTTGCTCCCTAACCTTGTCCAGATCAAATATCCTTTCTAATTGCACCATTCCTTTGGGAATAGTGTTGGTTTTCAAATTTATTACTCCTTCCAAGTCCATCTCTGCTTCTTGGAGTTCAGTTTCGTCAATGATTTGAGAAGCAAAGACATCTTTATTAGTAATGAAATCTAGGATATGCTTGTCATCTTCAAACACCTGATATTATCAGGTACTAAGGGTACTAGGGTTAGTTCCACAGTAAACTTTTTTAATCTAGACAACAATAGAGGTTGCACTGTACTAGCTGTCTAGGCAAGAGAGTCAATTGTCTAGTTCTTACTTCATGGAATCAAATGAATATTAAAGGCATCAAATACTTCAATAAAATCCCATACTCTGTGCCTATAGTTGGTCATTCTTCTATCATGACAAGAGTATTGTCTCCTAACTTGCTTGACTACTAACTCAAAATCTCCAAAAACTTGCAAGATCTTAATCTTTTTCCGTAATGCCATTAACAATCCATGGACTAGAGCCTCATATTCTGCTACATTATTTGTACAATGAAATTGAAGTCTATGAGTAGAAAAAAATGTCTTACCTCTTGGAATAATTAGTTCAAAACCTGCTTCAGCTCCTTGCTTTAAATTGGACCCATCGAATCTTAGAGTCTAGCAACCAGCAACTGCAGACTTCCCTACTTTTTCACTTGCACTATTGTTGTTGGATGGTCTTTTAGAAGGAATTACTCTTTTTCCTATGGGATCCTCTTGGACATTTTGGATATCAATTTTGACTGCTGGAGTGGGGTTGATACATTTTTTGTATTTGTTCCACTGCAGCTTGGCACAAACAACAGTCTAGTTCTGAATGGAAAGCATTATTCACCCTACACCAATTAGGCAAGAGTAGTTCTCCAAAGTTCATTCCTCTTCCCAACTGAACATGATCTTCAATGCACTTCTGAATGAACTCTTGAAAATTATCAAGCAAACCCAGCTGACTATCTTTCAGATCATCATTATTTTCAATTGATTCATCATCGTTTTCAACGGGTTCCACTAAGGTTTAAGTACCACTGGATTCTACTATTAGACTAGCAGACATTATATGTGACATGAGAACCTCCTCCACATATAACTCCTCAACAGGAGTTGCAAGCACATAGTTACCCATTATTACTTCTGATATCAGAATTTTGTTGGAGGTATTCTGATATTCTGTAATCATGTATTTCATTCTAGGTTCTCTTTCAATTCTAATCTAGTTTGGCACTCCCTTCCAGGGAAGCCACATGTGAGAATGATCATTCAAGACACATCCATTCAAGGCCCTGGTGAATTCTCTTCCCAAGATTAATCCATAAGCATCAGGGATGTCAGCCACTTGTATGTTAATGACCTACAGAATTCTAGGATCAAAAGCAACCTGCATATGAATCATATTTAATCCCCCTACAACATTGACTTCAGTCTTGTCCAATTGTGTAACTTTCTTTTGTGAGTCGGCAGGAGTAATACCCATAGCTCTACAGACACTAAAAGGCATAACATTCGTTGAAGCACAAGAATCTAGCAAATAATTATGTAAATTCTTACCGAATATGTGAACAGAAATCAGGAATGGAGCTGTGTCTGTCTTCCCTTGAAACAAAGTTAAGGGAGTATCTACTTGAGCAACTTGCATCTTTTCCTTCTCCTTTCCCTTATCCCTAGGAGGCACATGGACCTAATTATGACTGTGATTTTTCCTTCCTACTGATTCAGAACTAGATGCTCTATTAACACTTTCACTAACTAGTTTATTTTGTGCCATGGAATTTGCATTATAAGCTCCTAGAACTGCATTCCTAATGGATGGAACTCTTAATAACTCAAATGTAGATAAACTTACCTTTAATTTTTTGAGTTCCTCTACAACATACAGGGCCAATTGTTCCTCATTCATATCAGTAGGGGTTTCCTTCAGGTATTCCATCACTTTGTCCTTGTTTGCATCAACACCTCTCCCTTTTGGCACGTTAGTATACCCTTGATCTTGAGATAAATATTGCCTGGAAACCTGAGGTAGTGATGGATTATTGCTAGCATTAGGATCTGGACACGTGTTGAAATTTTTTGGTAGAATGGAAGTAGTGAAGGGGCCTCCAACTTGTGGGTGTCTATGTGGTAATTCCCTCAAGTCATACTTCTTGACAGGTCTCTGGAAGGTCTATACTTCCTCAACAAAATAATTTTCTTCATCTTTGGGACCATTATCATTCACTGGATTCTCATCAAATAACTATGTGATTTCATCCCCATTGCATACCTGGTCTGCCTCTTCCTTCATCTAATCAGATTCTTCTTCAGGTACATTCTCCTTACTTTGAGGAAAAGGAGCATGATTCAGTACCAATACCGGTGAATCATAAGAAGTAGATGGCACTATTTCCTGACTACCTACATTGTTCTCCACTTCGTACTAAAAGATTGAGGCTACTGTTTGGAATTATTGAAAATCTAACTCAGAATTTTGGCTCGTTTTATGGAGTCTACACCATCCTGATAAAGCAACCTTGGCTAGATATACCCCATAAGGAGGCTTCTCTTGATTAACTGGATGATTGACAAATGGGCTAGTAGACTGATTAACTGGTTGATCCAATGGGGTGGGGACTCCTCCATTGTTGGGCCCTATGTTCCAAGTCCTATTTTGTCCTGGTGGCTACCTCCTATCGAACCCTTGTTCACCACCTTGCCCTCTATCAAAGTTTTAGCCTGAGGATTTCCCTTTATCATAGTTTTGTCTTCTGATCTTTATTATACCCTCTATCATTATTATATCCCCTATCATTATTATATCATCTATCGTTGTTGTAACCTCTTTCATGGTTATATCATCTTTCATTATTGTAACCTCTTTCATGACACTACCCTCTATCAAAGTGTTGTCCTTGTGGATTTTCTCTGTTCTGATTGGACTGCATATTTCTCTGAGTAGCTTGCAACTGACTATTTTGGTTCCTCAAGTAAGTCACCTCCATATTCAACTTCTTTATAATTTGTTCAGAAAATTCATCCAGTCTCTCCTTCTCAGGATTACTGTATGGATATTGATTCACATTATTCTAGGAATACCCAACCATAACATTGGCATTCAGTAATTGGTTTAATACTTCAGAATTCTACAAGTATGGTGGATAGCTAGCCTAAGGCTGTATGTGTAGAGGTTGATTCACATTTTGCTGAGGGTAACCAATTGTGGGTGAAACTTGTCTCACAGGTGGTCCTAGATTGAAGGACTAGAGGTAACTAAGGTACCGGATTCATAATAGGAGTATGGTTGGCAAGAGCCTGGTTGAGAGCTGGAACTTGTCCAGGGTGAGCAACGGGTCCTAATGAGGGTAAAGGCATAGAAAGATGTTGCCTTAAAGTAGTGCTAACCTTCACAACCTCTGCATATGCATCAAGTAGATTATTGGGAGGGTTATTACTCCACTTCATAAAGGTAGCTATCAGACTATCAAGTCCCTCATAATAGACTTCTAAAGCAGTAGGCTCATCAACAGCATAAGGGGCCTATAGTCTGGTATAGGCACGATGAAACCTATTTTTGAAGGACGCTATAAGCTCATTGACCTCTCTCTTAACATTAGTAAATTGGAGATAGAGCTCATTAGGGCTGATGGGGATCCGAAACTTCTATAAGAATGCAATCTCTAGCTCAGTCCAATGTTGGATAGACCCAACCGGTAAATGATTGTACCAATAGAATGCATCCTCCCCCAATGAATAAGGAAAGAGTCTGCATGCTACATCCTCATGGTTTATTCCTCTATCCTTAAGTCCAGTCTGAAAGATCTTGGTGTGTTCCTCAACAGTTCTATTAGGATCATTGACATGGAATTTTGAACAAAAGTGTTTAGCATTTTTGGGCATGACATTGTAATTAGCGAAACTCAATGGAGATGGGTTATTAGCTAGGAAAGCCATTGGTGGAGGTGGGGGTGGTAATGGCTGATTTATTAATGGCTAAGGTTGTGGAATGGGAATGCCCTCAAACTCATACTCAGATGGACCTAATGAAGATGGGCATGATGGAGGTGACGGAGGTGGACAGGATGATGATGATTCTCCCCTTCTGTTGGTCCTTCTTGACCTAGTAGGGTCTGATAATTCTTGAAATTCTTCCTCTCCTGGAGTAGATCTGGTTCTTCTTCTAAATCTTTCAAGAGAGATGGCATTCGAAAACTGATCCAGCTTGCTTATTCAAGCCCTCCTTCTAGCGCCAATCTGTTAATGATGTTTTTTGCACAGCAAAAACTCGGACAGAATATAATATCCTATCTCTCTTGAAAATTAAATCTCTATCAGCAAGTCTCAAGAGATAACCACAAGGTCTTTAATGTAAGGTCTTGACAATGCTTAAACAACTCAGTGATAAATGTGAAAATGTTGGTAATCACAATGGGACCTTACTACAAGAAAAATATTGAATCTCAATTTATCATATCTAACAATATGATAATACTTCAATCCTAAATTTTGCCCAAATGATAAAGAAATAACAAAAGATATAAGGGTTTCAAAGATATTTCTAAACTTAATATTAAACCTAAGATTAACAATGCAAATGAAAAAACACTTGAAATTGGCCAATCCCTCTTAACTGATTTCTACTTGACCCAGATGGATCTACAATCTTATAGAAATAGTGGAATCTTCTAAGGTGTTAAAATTTTTAGATCCTGAACATTCATTCAAATAACCCTATTACAATTGAAATGAATAAACCCTCACAATTGAACTAAGCACAATGAATATAAAGGTCCAGGCTAACTTTGCAAAGCAATTAACAACCAGTTGGTTGCAAAAATTATGGACCACGGATTGCTACAACACTTCAAATATCAAACCATAAACATTATTGAATCAAATCTAATTCTAAATATTGAATTTCCTCAAGGAAATTCTAAAGATAGAATAACAAGAACCATGCAAGATAAGAAAAACACAATTATGGCACCAAATCACAATGTCATTACTTGCATCAAATTATCCACTATAACAACAATTCTAGCTTTCTGCTACAATATTTGCTTGAGAAAAACTACTTGCTAACTCTGGCTCTACTTAATTCGCTCTAACTATTTCTCTATTTATCTGTCTAAAACTTCTTAACCCTTACAAATGAGGCAAAACACCATATTTATAAAAACCCCAAAACATGTCGGCCTAGATATAATTTTACAATAATAATTAGGCACGACAAGCTGGCCAAGAGAACTTCAAAATGAGATAAAAATATGCATTAAATGCATCAACTTCATCCAGGTCAGCCTGGGATCTCCAATGTAGCTCAGACCAATGCATGCCAACATAATGGGGAAGCACAAATCTTGATGTAGCCAATCATTAACTACCTTCCCCTTTGTCTTTATTTTGATCCAGCATTTCATGCACCTTCAAAAGTACCCTATCCAAGTTGGCCACAGGTGGTAAAGAAAAAACCCTAAGTTGCCTTTCTATTGATGTAATTTCTTCCCTGGATTGCTTCACTGACTTATCCCACTCCACCTTATAAGTTAAGTACCTATCAATGATAGCAATATAAGTAGCTACATCATCCAACTGGTGCTTAGAAATGGAATCCTCATTAATTGGAGCATAAACATCATGCCACCACTTCCTCAACGGTTCTAAACTCAAATACTTAGGGGAAATCTTCCTTATCCCTATCATAATCTCAAAGAAAGAAATGGATCCATTATAAACACCAATTAGGGTATCATCAATCTGCCTCCTCTATTTGTAGACCTTTTTCAAAACCTTCTACCTAATTTGCAAAGCCTCAAACCATTCCCAAGGTTCAGCAGCTTTGGAGGAAGGGTTAATTTCATCATTTACTAGCTTATCCCTGGTGTACTCCATGATAGTTTTGGTTTTCTGTAGCAGGAGATCTGTATCTTCCTTGTCCTGAGCCAACACCTCTTTCAACCAATCAATTGCTCTCATAACATATTTCCCAGATGAAAGAATGTCCCTGATGGCATCATTTCCTTTTGTTTACACCCCTTGCAGCCAATTTGCAGTAGCAAGAGTGGAGGCTTTCATCTTTTCTAGCTCAGTGATAGTTTCTTGAGGTAAGGGATTTGCAGCAGAGGCAGAGGAGTTAATAGATTTCAAGGGTTTAATCAAATCCTCAAAGAATTTCCTAAGTTTTTCATTTTCCCTTTTCAGCTCATGCTTAGTCTAAATCTCTTTCCTCAATCACCCCAAGATAACTGTGCTAGAACCCTAATAATCTTCAATGTCCTGCTCAACAGAAGTGGGCCCTAAATTGAAAGTCTACACATTGTAATCTTTTGCAGATACCTCATCTCTATTCTTATTTTGGGGCAACGGTGGCAATGTGGACAACCCTATTACTCGCCTCATCTCTTTCAATCCTTGAGATGACTCTGGCCTTCTTCCTACCCTTGTCCTTTCCAATCCTGGCTAGCAACTCATCTGAATTGGGTGGAGTGTCTTCCACAACAACCTATTTTCTCCATATCTCCTTATCCAACCAAAAAAGGACAATGGATTCCAATTGTACCTCAGTCTATCTTACTTCCTCCTGCTGGTCCTTAGGCACTTCTTCACTCAAACCATGCTTCTCAGGAATCTCATCCATCTTGCTCTCCTTTTCTTCAGTATGTTCTTCCTTATGCTTAGGGCATGGAATCTTTTTCTACCTCTTCTTCTCTTGGAGGTGATTTAACCTCTTTGGTTCCAACAAGTGACTCTTCATATGCAACCAAGGGAGACTACATTACCTTTTCAACTTCTACTTCTGCACTATAAAGTTCACCCTCATGAAACTCCTCTCCCTTAGTGTCTGGATGATCTTCGACCTTCTCAGATTCACCTGGTTTGTTTTGAGCTTCATGGGTGGAAGGAACATCATGATGTTGCTCTACATGAGAAGTAACCAGAGGGGAATCTGCTTTAGGCGCACTATCCTTGGGAGGAGTCCTTGACCTCCTTGTATACACCTGTGCCTTCTCTTATGAGCTCTCTATATTTTCCACTGGTGGGGTAACTTCCTCTT
>VDFB02138223.1:0-14969 GCA_007258455.2 Sequoia sempervirens
AAAGTTCCTTGGGTGCACTTTTACACTTGCCACTTATATTAGTTTGAAATTTCCTCATATGGCATTTATGATGCAGCTTTACATTTACCAAATGCAGTTGCTTGAACATTTTTTGATATTTATTTGATGCCTTTCATTGGTCCTTCTTGTCATTGCTCGTTATCCATTGAATTCTAAAAGTGACTCTTGGCTCGATTTACATTGTTGTTTATTGGCTCGATTCAATAAGAGTTTTTGAAAACAATTTTATGTTTTTTAGTCATTGAATCATGCACTTGGATCAAAAGGAAAATCTTTTTTTGTTGACCTATCAATTATGTCATAGATAAGAAGGGAGGTACAAATTGAAATAATTTTGACATTGGTGTTGTCAAATTATTATATTTCCATTTCTTTCTTTAATGATTGATAAGTCTTATATATGTTTTTATCCATTTGCAAAATACATGCTTAACTTTTATTTGTGATGTTTATAGGAAAAGGTACCAAAAGTGAACAAAGGCAAGTGAACAATGTACAAGAAAAGCGAAAAGTCAACAAGGAGGAGGCTAGCAAATGAAGACGAAAGGAGGATGATTTTTTTTTGAAAACACAATGTGTTTTTTAACACTTTAAGTGTTTGATCAACACTACTTCACAAAGTTATTTATCTTTTCGTTTTAGAACACTAATTTTCATTTGGGTCTAAAACGAACAATTTGATTTTCATTGCAAAGGGCTTAAAACGGATCTTAGGACAAACTTACTAGATTTGGTTTATTGGATTAAAAATTGGACAAACAAAACTCACACTTCTTTTTGGTGCTTAAAACGAATTCACAATTGCTTTGAAGGCTATAAAACGAACAAGTGCTTGAAATTGTGTGATGTTGTCTTTTGAGTGCGTATCCTCTCCCCTTGCACTTCGTGCGATCTAGGGTGCAAGAGAAACATTCAAAATACATTTTATTGCTTTGAAACACTTCGATTTGGGCTTAAAAATTGAACATCTTGTGCGAGTGTGAGTAGGGGCATTTTCACGTACATTCTCTTTCTTTGTGCCATCAAAGATCGATCGAAGTTACTTCGGATTGTGTTTTTCTCTCGCTTTTGTTTCTCTTCTTTAGAGGGCCTCGGCCAGTACCGCACCTGTTGATGACTCCAACCTGCATCACCTAAAGCCAAGAAAGTATTTCCAGCCAGATATAAACGGAGGGTTTGGTTAAATGCCATAACACAGCTTATAATTCGGACAAGATGAACTTAAAAGGGGACTCTTGGTCGATGGGTCAATCTCCACTAATCCAAAAGTCCTTTACTGGAACCCATGTGCTAAACAATTTTTCCAAAATCCTTAATCTATTTGTTGGTGCAAGAACTACAAGCTTTGAAGCCACCCCACACTCTACCGCTCTCAGTAGAGGCATGGAAAGCACGCTTAAGGGAGTTTCATGGGTGTTGATGTGCTTGGCTGCCCCGGACCGACGCTACTTGTCGCGGGAGGGAGCCGCGGGTCAAGACGCAACCATCCGCTAGAGATGAGCCGATCCCGTCCGCGGTGGAATCTCAAACAAATGTTGGTGTCTTGCCACATCCATGTGGGGCTTGTAATTGTTCTTCATTTGAAAACACAAAGAGTTGTATTCCAAAACATTTTGCAAAACAAACATTCAACATGATTCTCAAAATTTCAAACCCTCTTTTAAGACAAAATATCATTGACTCAATCCATATTACTACTTTCCGCTGGATCACATTCTGTAGAGGTTCCTAAGCATTGATTTGGTACTCAATTTGTCTTCTTTGAGTAAAACAAATCGTGAAAACCCTTGCCTTAGTTCATTGAATTTCCACATAAAATATCTTGTGGGTTTAAAGAAGTTGTGACATTGGACATTCAGTTTGAAACCTAATCAAGAGGTGTGTTTGTGGTAAAAAGTACTCATTAAGCAAAGATAACAAATTGGACCCCACACATGTGCTTGATATCTTTTGGTCATATTGGTCTTTTGATTGCTCTTAGAGAAAAGTGTGTTCTTCAATACCTTGGCCTAGTAAACAAAGTCTCTCTAAGTCTCTTAGGATCAAAATCAAACACTTCATCCACCTCAAACATTTATCAACATCATCCCACAAACAACTTTGGAGCTTTGAAAACGTCATTACCTAGACTTGGGTACATTTCCAAACCAAATCAAAATCATTTGTTTAGTTAGGTGTGTTTGGATGAATCCTTCCACACACACTTAGTTAAATTATCACCTCTTTGAACAAGTTCATCCTAAGATAACATCCAACATCTTAGGGTTTACAAGTTCATCATTCACATCAAACAATCAAAATCAAAATCCCTAAGTCTAGCATTGATCCAAAGTTCCTAAACGTTTGTCACTCATATCATTTACACATTTCATCCTCCATCTCATCATTGGTCCTAAGAACCTTAGAGGTCACTTTTGCTACAAGATCAAAACACAAGAAGAACATGGAATATAAACTAGATTCATACATCATGAGCGGTCCAAACCAACCAAACTATCCAAGCCTCACGAAATCATGGGATTATGGAAACTCACATCCATACATAGGATCACTATCTCCTACGAATATCAATAACACAACGAATGTGAGTATGCCCAATTTGAATTTTGGAACACATCTCCCCATGATAGATTTAAATCAAAGTCCAAACTTACAAGTCTATCCTTCAAACAATCAATACATGAGTCTTCAAACGAGCAACATCATTCCACCAAATCCCTACTTGCCAAATGTGGATGTACCAAGTGCAAATTTTCGAAACATGAATCCTAACTTGGAAAACTTTGGAAAAATGATTCCCAATACCAACAATGTTCATCCTATCATGCCAAATCTGAACATCATCCCAAATCAGAACATTATCCAAAGTCAATTTTTCCATAATCCCATTCAAAAACCGCAAGCATGCATGCCAAAACTACTTGAACACAAGCCAAATCAACTATCTCAAGGGAGTCAATATCAAAATCAAGAACAAATTTGGCAAGATCAAATTGCGAAACTTTCCAAAATAGTTGAGGCATTGCGCCAAGGGAAATCTCCACCACCATTACCTACATCATTCCTTGGTTTAGGGCTTCCCCCTTTACCTAACACCAATCATGCCACCCAAATCAATCCACCTAATGTCAATCAAACCATCATGTCAAATCCTTCGAGTATACCATCGACATCACACCAACAGATGGTATCCAACCAAACAACAACATTGATCCCAAATCAAAATACGGTCTCCCAAGGACCTATTACCTCGATCATTCCAACCATCTCTATCACTTCAAACATTCCAAACACCACTATCACACCCATCACATCTCAACCCCTCACTACCATGATTGCTCCGAGCGTATCTCAAACACTTGTCACTACATCCAACATGATTCTAAATCCACCACCACCCCCACCACCACCAACTTCCACCACATCAAACCAATACAACGCGACATTACAAGTTGCTTTTCAAAAGGGATACCAACAATATCTAGCCATGCAACAAGCAACACAAGCTCAAAGTGTGAAACAATCCTCTCAAGTTGCCCAAGCCTCTCAAGCTACCCAACCAACACGAGCACAAACACAAAAGATGACAACTATTGAAAACAAGGATCAAGATCAATCCATCACTGAGCACATGTTTACTTCATCCAATGATCAAATCGACATATGTCAAGAGTCACTTTTGAATCACGATCAAAATCCACCAACAAAACTCAACAATGAGCCAATTCAAGAAATATCAACATCACTTGACTCTATGGTCGAAGACATTCACAATCTCTCCATTGCAATTATCAAAAACAATGATCAAAACCTCTCCATCGAGGAGCACATTGAGGATGTATCTACACAATCCAATGATCAACTCACAATACATCAAGAGCCACTCTTTAGTGATCTATTTCAAGGAGTGTTAGGACTATTTCATCCAATTGACATAATGCATGATCCATTGACCAATGATCATATTGAAAATGTCTCTACATCATCTTATGAGTTAGAGGACATATCTCAAGAAGTTATTACAAAGCAAGATCAAAATCTTTCACTAAGGTCTAGCAATGGTCATTTTCAAAACATGTTGATCCCCTTTGACTGCATGATTACAGATACTGAAAGCACCCTAAACTCGACACTTGAGGATATTGAACCACTTACCATGTACAATGATGACATCCAAGAACCATTTATAAGCAATACATCCTTTGAAGCTGCCCCATGTCAAGAACTTAATCCAAAGCATGTCGAAAGCAACTCCGAAATTAATCAAGATCAAGAATTTATATCTTCACGATACTACAATAATCTAATGAACACTCTCTTATCCATGCAAGATGATCATATCCATATAGCACATACTCCTCCGTCTACCCATGAGATGTTTTCTATGAATGGACACATAGATGATCTTCATCTAGAACAAAATTTTGTTACACAAAAAGAGTAGATTCTTAACTCCTACAATCAAACAGAGTTGTCAACATCATTGCTCATCTTCCCAAGTTTGGAGAGTCAAAGGTTCCAAACTGTCAACCAATCCATCTCTTATCCCTAAATGCACTCCATCCACGCCTCCACGCATGATATCCAATTCTCATATTGACCATGTATTGGCAACGACCCTTCATCATAAGGATTCAGAAGGCACTTTATCGTGATGTATGCACAGAGACAGAGTTAACTCCGATATCAACGAAGCAGATCAAGAATCCCAAAAGTTGCATTCAAGTGCACGTATCTTAGCAAAGCAGCTTCTTCAAGTAGGATATCAATGGAACATTCTGACAGGGGCATCTACGTCAACACCACTAGGTGGTTCAGCATGAATCTTTTAGAAAAATACAAAAAAATTAAAAATCATAAAAATCCAAAAAAAATCAAAAAAAGGATTGAAAACAATAAAGAGAAAAATTGTCCTCTAGTGAAAACCGCATGGGCGGCGCTTTGGGCAAGACCATGATGAAAACCTGGAAAATAGGCGTCATGAGTAGAATTGAGCATCTACGTGCACCAGTTCAGATGAAATCATCTCATCCCATCCATAATAAATCGAGCATTCCATCCATCTTATCAATAATAAATCCATTTCATCCATGAACCATTTATCCAATTCATTTTTATCCATCTGCATCCATCATTCTTAGTTATCTTGATCTTGATAAAAAAATTTGGGGCACACCTTACGCTTGTTTACGGTGAACATCTTGACATGGGCCATTTTCATTAAATCCTATCCTATGCAGCATTATCTGAGCCATGAAGCATTATCCAAATGAGCATTCGTTATCCGAACACCTTATCTTATCGCAAGATAATCCATATCCATCTATCCATACACTTATCTGAGCATCCATCCATTGCATTCCATACATTGCTAGACATTGGGGGCAGATATGTACATCTTGCTTCGAGAATAAATCTTGATCTATATCCTTCACCTTATGTGGTGATCCGAACATTGGAAAACATGAAATAAAATTGGTCAAAGCAGTTGTGATCTAAAATCCAAATCATTATCCCATGGAATATTTTGACTAGAACATGTTCCTTATCAAGCTTCATCTTTCATCGAACATCAATCGATATCAATCGCACCTAAGCTGCACGTCAAACATCACATCAAATCATTCGAACATCTTTTGTTCTAAACCAAGCTTTATCAAACATGATCAATCAAATCCAATCAAAAAAATCATCATCTCGAGATATCCTTGTGTTGCTTAACACTATCCTTGCATTATCGTGTATCCTCGACAATGTTATCATTATCAATCCTGATCAATCCAGTCCTTGCATTGTTGTGTATCCTCAACAATATTATCATCAATCCTATCAAATCCTTGTGTTGCATAACACTATCATTGCATTGTTGTGTATCCTCAACAATGTTATCATCATCATCAATCCATCGATCTGATCAATCCACCTTAGCTTGGATTTCAACAAAATCCCGAACAAAGCACTGATATCATTACACATCCATATCCAAATCGTCAAAATCATGTGAAAAATCCAAAAACATCCAAAACATCGAAAAAATCCAAAAACATTCATAAAAGTAGAAAACATCAAAAAATTTGAAATCTGAACTACGTCGTCTCTGAGCTTAAACGTAGGCAAGGCTAATCTCGTCAAGGCCAGGGAGACATCAAATCCAAAACATTCCAAAAACACCAAAATCAAAACATCCAAAATCACATCAAAATCCAAAACATTCAAAAGACACAAAATCCAAAACATTTGAAAACATCAAATCCCAAAAACATTGAAAAACGTCAAATCCCAAAACATCACAAAATCAAAAATCAAAACATTTGTAAAATCTGAAAAACACCAAAAACAGCCTCAAAACATTTTAAAACATCAAAAACATCCAAATATTTGAAAAAATGCATCTGTCTCATCTCGCTTTCACCCGCAATAATCAATCATCCATAATAAACTGATCATCACCTTCATCCTTTGGCAACGCAAACAAAAACAATCATAGCAAGCAACAAAATCAAGCTTCAATCGTAAAATCAAAATCGAAACAACAAACCATTGAACACAAAATCAAATATGATCAATTATGTGATCTGACCTTATATCCAATAGCCTATCAATCAACTTATCAAACCATCATCATCTACTATGCAATGCATGTCTAGGACATATTATTTTAGAGCATTTGGGCATGTTTGAATACCGCTTTGGATTCTTATCCTATCAAAATAAATCCCAGCAGCTAGAGGTATGAAGAACATTGGCTTGTTTGTGTGCCAGTCTTTCTTGCAGAGATTTATCTTATTAACACAGCTCATTCAGGACCTCATTATCGAATGAAGGATTTAGAGAGATAGGAATGGGGCAACGATCATTATCTTTTGTCTGTTGTGCTTGTTGGACATTCTTGTAAAATAACTTGGTGAATACTTGCTTTGTTAGGTATGCCCTAGCAAGGTTTCCGTATGTCAAGTGTGAACAAGAATACTCCTATCTGTTTGTCGAGTCAAAGTCCATCACATTAAGTACAACGCCATCCTGGTCCTTTATACCTTGATGCATCGTGCTTAGGTGTGTTATCAAACATAAAGTAAGTGACCCTTTGAAAATCCCAATCCTTGATAAGCAAATCATCCATCTATCATCATCATTTCTCATCATCATCTCTCATAATGTTGGACTTGTTGGATCGTCTTGTCATCATCTCATTTCTGCACTAACGTCATCATCACTAATGCATCCATCATGCATCCATCCTGCATCCACAAACTGTTAGCATGCATCCATCCTGCATCTGCAAACCATCAATATTTTGCATATCATCTCACATACATATCATCATCATAATATAGATCTATTAGTCTAAGCATCTCATAACTCATCGATTGCATAATCATATCATATCACATCATCCATGTCATTCATCATCACATCATATCATCATTTAAGTTGTTTAGGATAATATAGATTTGTTATTCTAAGCATCTTGAAATCATCTCATTTGCATCATCATCCATAACCATCCATTTTGAACCTCTTTATCACGAGATCGACCCTCAAATCGAATCTTTTCGCTCAATCTCTCGAGGGGGCAATGTACCAGTGTACTTTCCACTGGGGCATCTGAAAAATCAGAAAATTTTTAAATTTTGATCGCGGCAAGTTTATTCTTTGAACCAACGCAACAAGTACATTGCTTCAAAGAGGGGCAAAATGTAGACATGCAAAATTAGTATTATGCATTCATCAAATAAATCAAACATCCATCATAATGCATTTCCATCATTTCTGATTTAAATAAATCAAATATTTAAGTCTTAAAAGTCAAAATCATCTAATCAGCATTAAATCAGCATAATCAACATCTATTTAATCTAACCCTGATTAAATACTCACCAACTTGCATTCTCTAGATTTGGCCACTTGCACATGAAATTGCATTTAATTGATTTATCAAAATCTTTATTTTCAACTTGGCATAAAGGAAGAATATTCTCCAAGTTTGAATCTCCCCCCAAGTGGACATGTACACCAAACAGAGCATTTATGAGGCCTTACATGTCTCTTACATGTCCCCTTCCAAAGGTCAAACTCAGCATTCATTGCCAATTTGAAGTCAAATTTTCCCTCTCATGGGCACTCTTCCCAAATCTTGCACATGCATCAACCAATCACCATTTGACAAGTGTCCTCCTATCATTGGCTTGATCTTAGTCCCACATTGGTTCCTCTTCAACACTTAGCATTTGAAAATCTTTAAATACAAGCTTCATCTTTTAGCAAATCCTTCACAATCTCTCCACAATTTTATGCAAGGTTACTCTCTTCATTTGAGATTTGATCTTGTTCATCATCACTCCATCATCTCCATCATTTACACAATTTAAGCTTTGATCAAGGGTTGGGAAAGGGTCACTAGCACATGTGACACCAATCCACTATAAGATTCTAGTTTGATTCATTAGAATGAGGCCCTTCTATGTTTGCTTGTTTCTTTGGCATCATTCTTGTGATTAAATGAATCTTATAGGGGATCTTTTGGTTTGCTTTGGTTTACTAACAATACTAATGGTTTTTGTTTTTGATCCAATGCAGATTTAGGGTCCTACAAGGATAGATAATGGGATGATTTGAATGGATAAGTTGGTGGATAATTAGATTTATTTTTGGTTTTTTAAATGTTTTTTGGGTTTTTGAAGTTTTTGGATGAATGCAAGACTAATATGAGATTAACCTATGTTTTTGGGATTTTTACTTTTTGGAAAGATTTTTGCAAATGCTAAGATCCTAGATTTTTTTACTTTTGACCTTAAAAGGAGGGTACTTGATAAATTTTTGAAGGACTAACATAATCTAATGAAACTCCTAAACCTCGAGGAAGGAAAAATGATGATGATTGATAATAAAAAAAATGAATTTCAACTAGACTTACGAGTTAAAACCCTTCTTTGTTGGTGAGATAAATTTGGAAAATATAAGGTTTTAAGAATTTCAAGAGATAACCCTAGACTGATCAATGAATTTGTTTTGTTTTCTAATTTTAAAACACTATGATAAATTTCTATGACTTGAGATGACACTAAGGATGCAAGTTTAGATCTAAGTAAAATTGGAAAGTTTGCTAAAAATTTAGGAATAAAGCTAGAAAAAGACTTTGTTTTGACACTGATTTTTGTGTAAAATAAGATTACTATTTTGTATGTTCTAAAATAAACTCTGATTTATCTACGTGAAAAATGCAATAGAGAATGAAACATATGCAACACATAGACTGAAAAATATAGTATAGAAATAGACAATTGTGTTGCCAGCTACAACAGATGCATTGCAAAACTCAATGATTGTTGTACAGACACAAATGCATTGCTAATTTAAACACATGTAGGTTTTTGACTCTGCTAAGGTTTTTGAACATAGATGAATTTTAGAATAAAACAATTGTGTCACAGACAAAGAAATATGTGGCTTTATGACAAAGACAAATGTGTCCCAAAAGCTAACAAATGCGTCTCACAATTTTTGTGTTGCAGAAACATAGTTATGACACACATGTTAACAGTTGCAGTGCACTAGATTTTGGTCAAAAATAGCTCCCAAGAGACTCTATGACTTTGATGTTTTTAGTTTTTTAATTTAAGACACTTTTAAAAGCACAAAAAATAGTATATATCAAACAAGATTTAGCTATGACTCAAATTTTGGTGACAAGGATAAATTTCATGTGCCTTCTTCCACAATATCACACTAATTGGTTTCATTGGTCTTGACAATAAAAACAAATTAGAGATACACAACCTATCTAGTGGGTAGATTGGGTTTATCAATTTATATTAGGCCCACTCCAAAATACCTTCCAATAAATGGACGACTAGAGTATGCCAAGGTCATGTACCACCTTGAGACCTCTTACCCTGGAAGGAAATTTTCCTTGCAAAGGGTTAATGTCCCCTCAACAAGGGTCGACACATATTGAGTAACTTCACTTGATGATCTACTATCACATTGCACCAATATAAACTAACAACCAAATAGGACTTTAGGTTTCTAGAAAACAAGGTTATTAGTGGAGGTACTCCATAAACACCAACACATGTACAAACGTAAGATTGAGATCTCATCTCCTTGTGTTTGGAATCACCTAGAACCATAAAGGAATGCCTAACATGTCATGATTGGATTGAGCTACAGCTTTCACTCTCACCCCTTTATATAGTTCACCAAAAAAACATGCTTGAGGTTGAACCCTAGGGTGATGAGGTCCCCAAGTAGGCCTCCTACTGAAAATAAAAAAGGGTCATTGGTATTTCTCATGCACCCTTGGTTGCATAATGTTGCAAGGGGAGAGGATACATACCAACAGGCAGGTGACAAGACTGACTCACAAGTATGCAAGCGCACAATAGATAAAAAAAGTTTGTTCATTCCATTTATCCCAAAATGTTCCTAGAATTAGTGTGGAAAAAAGAAAACAAAAGGTCTAGACGTCAAACGTCCTGCAAAATCACAAGTTAGCAGTTTTAAAATTTTCCTTTTCCCAATGATCACCAGCTTGCAAAAATATGTCAGTGGTTTCAAATTTTGAGTCTTCTACAAATGAAGAAAAAGTTGTACCAATTTCATTAGTGGCCAAAAAAATAGATCAAATGCATTAGTTTCAAAATAAACATCCAATGCTTGTATAACCTTCAATTGAACAATTACTACGGTGATTTAGAATAGTGATAATTTTTTCAAATATCAATTAAATTTAAAATCATAAAATGATCTCGAAAGCTAAGATTGAAATCTAAAAGACCCATAAATTGTTTAACAAAATTCTACGTGTAAAATTTGTTATAGATGAAAGAACATGGATTTTAAAAGATCAACAACAAAATTAAAATCATGATAATTTTCTCAATTATTAATGAAATTTAAAATTCTAAAATGATTTGGAAAGCTAAAACTAAGGTCTAAAATACCCATAAACCATTTTGTAATATTCGACGTGTAAAAAAATTTATAGTTGAAAGAACAAGGATTTTAATCGAGCTTTTTGTACTGTAACTTACAAAATTTCTTAAAAACACTCAAGAGAAGATTAGAATAGGGACATGGGTTCACGTTGGCTTCACCATAATGTTGACCAAGAAATGAGATAAACATATAAGAAGTAAAGAACTGAATACAACAATCAGTAACTGTAATTCAATACCAAACTCAATCTAATTCAACCAATGAAGTACAATTAACACAATGAGTTCAAAATAATAAAGCTATGCAATTACCTTCCAATGTGTCAAATATGATTTACCTCCATTATCTTTGTCTTTCTTTGCTCTCAGTTATATATGCACTACTTCACTTCAAGCTCAAATGAATGAATATGATCAACGTATGTAAAACACCAAAGATTCGTGGTTTGCATTCAAAGAGAAATGAGGGTTGCTTTTTATAGAAAATATTAATTTGAATGGATGATTAGGATTAAGAGGTGGATGATCAAGATCAAGGGTCAAGAATCCTTGAGAGGAATTGATGAACGAGTTAATTGACTGCAACTGGTTGTAGGATTTCAGTTAACTATTTGCATGAGGAATTGAATGAAGAGTTAATGGATTTGATTGCTTTGTTAACTCTCACTGAGTGGGAGTGAACTGATTTAACTTATTAGTGGACTAACATTGATTACTCAGTTGACTAGAAGAGAGTGTTAGTTAAGAACAAGGTGGAAATGCATGAGATAATAATTAATTAATTGAGGAACGTGCAAGTGGGAATTAGATAAATAAATGAAATGTTTTATTTATTATTGATGAAGTGGATAATGTTGAGAAGAAATAGGATAATTAAATAATTAAAATAATTATTTAATTTAGAAAGTGTGAATGTGGAGAATTAAATAATTAAAGTAATTATTTAATTTAGGAAGTGGGTGAATGTTAATTAAATAACTAATTATTATTATTTAATTAATTTAAAGGAATAAGATAATTAAAGACATTTTTTTTTGCTCGGTAAGCTATGGGGATTAGGGCCCACTCCCAAATATAATTTCATAACAAAATAATAGAAGCTTTAGACCCACAGAGAAGGGAGTAGAGAGAAAAGGAAAGATCACGAAGAAGTGACTATGAAGGAGACAAGTAGACCACAAGAAAGAAGGAAAATCCCCAAAAAGGACACACTAGAAAATATAAGAATCTATAAGAACTTGGTCCAAAGGCACACAAATCTAAGCTCTTTTGTTGCTTCAAGAGAGCAGAGCATCCATAGTCCACTGAGTGTCTTCCTCCACAGTACCCCTAACTTCTAGTCAAAGTTTCTCTACATCAGACTTACAACCTTTTTCTTCCTTGATATGCCATAATTTGGTTTGGAAAAGTTGACTCATAGTTTGAGAGATTGTGCATTTCTGGAGAGCCAACACCATCATGTTCAAAAAAATCTAGTGAAATATCATCAAGGTCCTTCATAAATGAACCTCATAATAGAATCATTGTCCCACACACCGATTGGGAGGATAAAATCTTCATTCAACTTCTCCTACACATGAATATCAGAAGTGTTAGGAGAGGGGATGGGGTCTGAGTTGATCATAGGAGCATACCCACCATTGGACTATGAAGCCAAGAACTTTCCTTGATTATGCCATTTGAAATCATCATTAGGAGACCCCGACTTAGTGATCCATTTCATGAGATTAACTTTTCTTGAACCAGGCAAGATTTTATAAGTGAAGGCCCCAATTTTGTGACCCATCATGTTGTAATAGAAGCACCTAAATTGAAGGCCAATTCATAATTAATAAATTGAGTCCATGTTCTAAAAGAAGAATGAATCCTGATGGAGTGAGGAAGGGGTTTTGAGATGTCCACCAAGGTACAGACCCTCATGAATTTGCACGTAGAAACTGAATCATCAACATCAAACTTAACAAAAGAACCCTTGATTGATCAAATTATGAATGAAGATTTGTATCCATTATCAATGGAAAGATTGTAAACTTTGATCTAAATGGGAATGCCTATGATTTTTGTTGAATTGGGTTGAAGAAAGGGAGTCCAAGGTGTGCTAAAGAGGCTTGATTGATCAAAGAACGAGGGGCCATTAGAACCCTGAAGCTCTGAGTCCTCAACATAATTGAAACAAACAAAAAGAATCCAAAGTCTAAAATATCAACAACAGGGAGGTAAAATTACTCTAGGTAACCTTGGACCATTCAAGGACAAAGTCAAATGATGGGAACTTCCTCATAAACCTGAGAACCAAGGAGCTTCTTCCAACATCCACAACGGTCACATCAACATGCTCATCAAAAATGTGGAAGTCTAGGGGCTCATATGAAAAGATCACATCTAAGTCTCCCCAATGCATAACATATCTCACCAATAGGAGGGGCGGATGCCTCAGGTGGAAGGAAAGATGACAATGTTTAGGGAGGAGGGAAAGGATTTACCGCATAAAATCTACTCCATACAAAATTTATTGCATTTATGGTAGGGTTGGATCTATTCTTGCATGCCATGAGGTTTAGGATTCAAGTGAGGGGAGAGAGTCATCATAGGTGAGAAACATTGGGAGGGGACAAACTACCAACAGGTAAAAATACAAACACCCCTAAGAGTTGAAGCGATATAGGAAAAGCTTGAGTGCTTCTAAAACCATTAGAGGCTTGCTAGAGATAGAGCGGAGGTGATAACACTTTCAACCCTCACCGACACTAGCTAAATGCAAGGCCTCTCCAACTAAGCCCTGTCTAGCACTAGCACTTTTCTTAGGCTATACCATTACCTTACTCTTCGTGCCTCCATCACCCTGCACCTGCACCCAAACCCTCTGCATAGTTGCACTCCTTTACGCTTTCGCACATCTCAAATTATAAGTAAAGACATAATTAAATAAATAGGATTTATTTAATTAATTAGGATAGAATTGTTGATGATTTTTTTGCCTTGAAGAACCTGAGATAAAGCAGTGTTCCATCTCTCTTGAAAGGTGACTTTCTATAGAAAATCTTCAAAAAATGACCCCAAGGTTCTAGATGTCAAGTCTTGACAATGCAAAAATAGCGTAGTAGTCGATGTGATTTGTTGGTATCACAAAGGAAATTTATGGTTTACAAAGATTGGAAGATTCAAAGTCAAATAAGGGTTTTGTGAGTTCTCAAAATTAGTACAAACCATGTCTGTGTTTCCAAATCTAAAATTTGAAAACAATGTTATCATCAAATGTGGCAATGTTTGTGATGCTTTTGATTCTAATCCAAAGAAAGATCAAAAGATAGGGTTGAGAGATATCCTAATCTAAAAAGGTCTAAGATCAATCATAATAATGGTTGATGTTGTAGACTGACAAACCCCCCATGAAACCTTATGCTTGATCAAGATCAAATCTACAATGCCAAAAAAATGGTGCAATCTTTAAAGGAAAGTGGAAGATTTTTAGACTATGAACTTTCATACATACACCCAATTTTGGCATGACATGAAAAAAACACTTATAGTCCGAACTATTACAATAATTGGCTTAGACTAACCATGTTGTGATTTAATCAAAAACTAGTGGTATAGACAGCGAGATTTTTCAAAACATCATTAACATTTTCCATTATTATAAGAAGCTGAAATAACATTTGAAGGAGGAAACAAGAAGCCATAACACTTTCAAACTTAACACAAAAAATTCGCAAATGACCAGTCTAAACTGTATTAATTTCTCCAACATTTACTTGAAAATCTCTAGTCTTCCTCTCTTACTTTCTTACTATTCTACTACTTACTCCTCTTTGGAATTCTACCCTTTACAAATGAGCAAGCATAGGAATTTTATAGATATTACACTAGCAGTCTCATGCATAGACATGCAACGATCAGCCGATAGGGATCCTTTGCGTATGGGTATTTAGTGCGGATGGAGGAAGAAACTTGTTTTTCTAATTCTATAAGTGTAAAATTGCACCCCTTGCAATTTCACATAGATTCTTG
>VDFB02138226.1:0-64536 GCA_007258455.2 Sequoia sempervirens
CTCTAAGGCATGACAATTACTCCTAACATATTTCACCTACACAATACTAGTGATATTCAATAAAACCCCCTATGTATCATAACATACATATCTCCTAGAATCTTGCATCTCTAGAATATTGGTGAACGACATCTAATCCTAAATATATTGTGAATAAATATATAACATCCTTCGCCTACATAGTATTGGTGATAGCCAATTACCCATGTACATATGATTTATCAAACTCATCTCTAACATGTGCGCCCATCTTATAATCAAGCTAGAAATAATACTACGAGGGAGGAATTATTTATTTAAGTATTAAACCTAAACCTCAAATTTATTCCCTAAACTTTCACTACCAATTTAGGTTCATGGCATCCTTCACCCAAGGATTACTTACATACCCACTTCCAAATTGTATCAAATTCACATGTAGTTCTCCTCACTTTGATCTCTTAAGGATCAAACACATAGAATTCCTAAATCTAAGCTTTGATAACCACTCAAGAAAATTTTGCATAGAAGCGAGATAGTATATGAGGAAGACCATAGAAGGGATTAAAACCATCTAGTGCAACAAATCATTATTTACCAATGGTCAATCCGAAATATTTATTGTTCTTAAAGTTCTATTAATTAATAATAAAACTAAAAATTCCTAAATTATTATTTCATATCTCAACAAGGTTCCTTTATATGATTCCCAACAAATAAATAATTCTTACTACTATTAAAAAAATCGAAGCATGTTCCTAGTTTAGCAAGCATATCCTAAAGCATTTTCATCCAAGGGCATCAAGATCTCAAATTAAACCTCACCATGTTATAATTCATAACTCAACATGAACCTCTTAGAGTCCCTTAAAAAATCATCTCATTAACACATAGGCTAGGTTGGTTACTTATAAATAATAAACAACCAAATTGTGACCATTTCATAAAACTCATAATGTTAAAAATTCTAAAGTAATCACCAGTTCAAGTATCCACACATACCCATTAGGATAAATAGAGTTTCATACTAGATCTCTGTAAACCCTTTCAAATTTCCTACTTGGTATGGAATGTTTCATTTATTTATGTCAAAATTTATGATAATTTTTATATCATCCCATGCTAAGTATAGGATTGTATACATATATATAGCTCAAATAACATTAATACCCACTTTACATGAAAGTCTTCTTATAAAAATATTATGTTTCATTGTCCCACCTAATTTTAGACATACAATTATTAACCTTATAACAATCAAATCCATGTACACAAAAATTATGCATATGTTAATCAATATAATATTGGCATGGTCGTATCAAAGCATAGGGAAAAATGAAATAGTCAATATATTGTCACAATACAAAAAGTATCCAAACATACTTTTATGTCTCCAAGTAGAGTCCTAATATAATATGATTTAATGATACCAAGTATCATAATCATATTATATTATATATCTTTCTTGACAAAGCACATCGTGCATCAAGAAGGGCACATAAGAATCATCTAAGGTTCAAGGTCCATATACAATAGTACTTATAAAATTTCTTTAGACATTATTGATACTTAATTCATACTCAAGATAGTGAGAAACACTATATCCATTAGATCACCATATGAAGATATATGCCCAATAATTTTACTAATAATAATATTCTTAGCTTTTTTAATTTCATTTCCGTACAGTGAAACCAAATTATTGTATTGGTATGATTCATCATGTAGATTATATTTCCACTTGGTAATTATAATAAATGTGACCTTAATGGTTAGTAAGTAGTGATTCCATATAACAATGATATATTTATAAATCAAAACATACAATCATATTATAATTATAATTGAACCCAACTCTTCATGTGCATGGTCATAATAGAATACTATATAGGGATAAAGTTAGTGAAGTCTAGTATAAAGTGAATCCCAAGTCAATTATGTACCCTAAATACATATAATTGATCAATTTCATCAAAAGCAACCTTGGCCAAGGTTTAGTGAATAAGACATAATGATTGCATATTTAATACAATAAATTTTTAGACTGACATAATATTATTTTATATGTTTAACTCCTATTTTGAAACAACTCACCTACACATGTAACTACATTAGAATTATACAATAGAATACAAGCATAACTCACCAAATACCTAGAGTCCTTCAAAAATATTATCCCTTGATCTCAACTTCTAAACTTTCTATGCATATATCAAGGATGATAGTTAGGCTATCAAGTTATAGTTTTGTTGCATAGACAATTGCCATTGCACCAAAAGATCGACTTGTTAATGCTCGATACAACTACTAAAGTTAATGAATCCATGAGAGGTAGTTAATCCATGTCATGAACCCGAGCATTGCACTGCACAACACAAGGAGACCAAGGATGCACACTTGCAACAATCCCCCCTAGCGCAAGTGAGGGGTTCAAACCTGTGACCCGAGCTTTGATACCAATTATTTCACAGATGATTGTCGTTGCACTGGAAAAGATCAAATTGTTAATACCTGATACAACCATCAGAGTTAATGAAACCATGGGAGGCAGTTCAGCCATGTCACAAACCCGAGTGTTGTGTTGCACAACACAAGGAGACCAAGGGCACACACCTTGCCACATAGTTCAATGTCATGTAGTCTTGATATAATCTATTAATTTAAATATTCTACTAGTTATCCAACCAATATTCATAAATTTGATGCTTAAATTCATATTTAACATTCTATAAAATATAGACACTCATTTTCTTTCATTTTTAAAAATAACACTATAGTAATAAAACACTTGAATAAACATTAGTAATTCTAATTTACAACCATAGTATAATACATCTCTCCAATAATTTTTTATCCTCAAGATAAAAATAGTATACTAACATCTCCCCATTTTAAATAATAAATGTAACATATTCAAATACAATCATGACAAAGATCTACTCATAATTCTAGTGAAATTCATGCAAATATTGCATGTTCATACAACCAAATTCAATGAGTGTTAACTCAGTAATACCATCCATAATAGCCACAACCTAAAATATTGGTCACATAAAATATAGAGATACCATGAACATGCAAGACGTTGAAAGGAGATCTAGCCTAAATGAATTAAACTAGATCGATTCTCTTTCACCATAAACATTAGGGATCCAAAATTAACCAAGTAGTACTATTTGGTTGTTGTCATCAAAGGGAAGTCAAATAGGATGGTTTAGGGTTTTGGTCCCTTTTTCTTGTGTGTGTTGTGACTAATATAATGATTTATATTAAACTAGGTGAACTAGGATCAAATGAACTAAGTGTAACAAAATCTAGAAATCACAAAAAAAATGAAAGAAATAGAAAGTGTGTAACGCTCTGTCGTGTAAACCCCAAAGGAACAACTAAAAACGCAACAATTTTTTTTAAAAAAAACATAAAGAATGCACTTTAAGTATTCCAACATAACCAGTGTTTCAAGTTGCACATCAAAGTCCCTTGGGGTACACGAGGTGACATTACCTAAACTATCCCATGACAAAGTTAAGAAACAAAACATTAAATTACCAATTACGTATCCAATCATTCACATATCACTATTCAAAAACATCCATTAACGATAACCAAATTAATAAGAATAATCCATATAAACCATACATGCAAATTACAATGAATTAATCATGAAGATATTAAGTACATATTTCCACAGATACAACATAACATCAACAATATTTACAAATGGTAATTCAAGAATGATTTACATGGTATGATAATACATTACATCAGTTTGATAGTACATCTCAATGAACACATATACAAAATTACATCATAAGTCTTCCCAACACACGTGGGAGTCACACATCAATACAAAGAATACATTTGAAGTACAAATATACATCTGATAACATATGAATCCTGGATCAAACTGCATCAGCAAAACTCTGCACTTAATGGTACAACTGCATCCAAGGGGACCCAACGGGGTGCATAGCATGTTCCACCCAACCACCCCCGTGCTAGGAATAAATAAGGAAAGATCCCCGACCAAGCACATCCAAACAGTAACAAAAGACTAAACTCCAGACACGAAAAGTAAGAGAACACAAAGAAATATCTCATAGCAACAATAAATCTCCAAAACATAACAATAGACCACTTCCAGAGGATTTCAATAAAACAACTCAAAGGGAATGCTAGAGGAGAGTGTCATTGCATGGCCTTACATGGATTATCCAGACAACCTATCAGAAGGTGTCGCCTCCATCTATGGTTATCCTGACAGCCTATCTCAAGGCGCTGCTCCATAGGGTTACTCATGCGGAACCATTAACCTCTCGTGAAGACGAGGTAACGATCATGCCAACCACGGCCTTCTCGGCCCACCTTTTATTCTATGATAACACTAACAGGCGAACAATACATCCATTATTATCTTATTAATGTTTAACTACCCACCCCCTAATTAATTACTTAGGTTATCACTTATTACTCTAACTCTAATGTGGGTTACCCTGACAGCCCCTTTGTGCGTTGGCCCCCACGTAGAGCCACTCTCCCTAGAACCCAAAACATAAAATCCAACACCAAGGAGTTGTACTACAAGAACACTGAACCAAAAAATGGAACATCCGCAAGGCAAAACCATCTCGCCAACATCATATGAAACAACATCCATAAAAATGATACAACCCATGTGTAAACTCTAGTCACGACTATATCCAAAACATAGGAACAAATATCCAATTACAAGATAAAAAATAAAAATTAATTTCCCCACCTCTGGAAGTTCCTAACCAACAACTTAAACTCCTATAGAAAGATAAACTAACTCAAGGGTTTTCCCACATGACACAAATCCAATAAAGAGAAAGCCACAATTGACTCAACGAATAATCTCGAGAGTACACAATTACATTAAACAATGCCATATAACACATTTCAAAACACAATAATTTCACCCAATAAATAATTTAATTTCTCAAGAATATTCAATTTAATTCAAAGCACATCGTTTATTTCTAATTTCCTCAATTACACTATAACATTGCAACTTATGAAATTATCTAATTAATTCATAATCATAGCATATAAAATCATTTATATATATATATATACATATACATATATACATACATATATATATATACATATATACACTTTTATGCATATATGTACATATATATATATATATATGTATGTATTTATAAAATAAAACATATATTAAAATTTATACATTTAAATCATATCATAAAAATTACCCATTTATTTCTCTATAATTTTACAGTTATATATATATATATATTTATTTATATACATATATATATATAAATATCTATAAAAAAAACATTAAAAAAAAAATCAATTTTTTTTTAAAAATAAGTTTTAATAAATGAAACCCTGCGACTGAAAGTATTGTGTACTCAGTGTGGGAGGCCTAACCCACACACAGCTTGTGTCTAGCGACCTCATTTATTGTGCATGACTTTTGTGTGGTTAGCTAGCCATATAATGTGTGTAACACCTACCACCACCTCCAATACAAAATAAATAATTTTTTATATATATATATATATATAATTTTATTTCTCTTTCAAAACAAACACGAAATCAATATTCATAAATATTTTTATATTATATTCATTTAAAAAATGTAGGACACAACCCCTAACATGAATATATATATATATATATACATATATTATTTAAAAAAAAAAAAAAACACAATTTCAAAAGAATATATGTATATATATATTTAAAAGGACATTATATAACATATGTATATGTATATATATATATATAGGTATATATATATATATATTTGCCCAAATAATACAAAATAAATAAACAAATAGGATGAAAACCAGTCCAATTCATTTTCCTTCAATCACAGAATAAATATGGGTATACAATTTTAATACCCTAATAAATTGATTTTCTTTCAAATCAAGAATTTTAGTAACAAGATTTATAGAAGAAATTCAGAAGATTTTTCAATAGATTTCTACAGCATACTTAAAGATTTAACACAAACAATATTTCTAAAACAAAACCCTCTTTCAAAAATAAAGAAATTGATTTTCAAATATGGCAGACATGATTTTCGTTTTCCCTTACAGAACAATCCAAAAGAAACAAAATAATTAATTAATCGAAAAGAACCTAGAGTCCTTCGTTTGATGACAAATTCAAACACGGTAACCCTTCTTCCTCTTTCAAAAATGAACTTCCTCTGTAGATCCTTCTCAAATTCCTTTCTGCCAACTTCTGAATCAATTTGCTATTCTTTTCTTACAGAACAGTTTCTCTAGAGAAATGCAAAAAAAACTTATCTTTTTCTTTTCCACACCCAAAACCAAAAACCATTCCTATGTGTGTAGAAAGGAACTTCCTTCCCTCACAAAAATAAAGAAAAATAAATAAAGCTCTTCTTTTTTTTTCACAAAAATCCAACCCATCCATTGGTTCTTTTTCTTTCTTTAAAATCTCACACTTATCTCACAGATTTAATTAAAAATTCATTATTTTCACATGATATTATCCTCACAAGATATTGCCTTTTGATTTTCAAATTTTAGTATCTTGAAAAAGATAATTTATAATTATCACCAACATTATTTATTTAAATTAATTACTTACACCTTTTTAACTAATTAAATATCTTTTAATTTACAACATTTAACTCCAAAATTACAATTACTCACAATTAATCATATCCACAAAATATCATTAATTTATTCCATATAAAGTAAAACTAAATTAAATAACAACTAACCATAATTAAAATAAATAAACAACAACAACCAATACCGAGACAAGGACAAAGCCAAAACCATGACACAACAAGACTCACAACGAGGTGACAGACTTGGGACGGGGACACTTCCTTATCAACTCCTTTTTTAACATCATACTCGTTGGGTTAATTTAATGCTCGCCCTGTCCTGCCGAAGCAGATGGAATCAAGACTTTATTCCTACAATTCCTACATACAAACAAACGTCAAGTAACATGTAAATCTCCATTGCAGACACACCATGAAAGGTAATCGCGGGGTAGCAGGGCACTCGCAAGCGAGTGATGCTACTCCGTCCTTTCACCAAGACTCACTAGCAAATACATCAGGAACCATAGCAACATAGAATCACAACATCACCACATATAATATTAAAGAAAACCATAGCATAACCAACTAATATAACCACCACATAATGTATCATCAATATCATAATTAATGTCAGTGCAGCAAACTGACTAAACAATGAATCCACACACAACCAAATCGGTGAACTAATCACCATCACAAACCAAGTATCAAACCAACACATAAGAGTATCAAAGGGTATCAACAACATGAGGGGTATTACAAAGTGGATATGGAGAAGAGATATAAAGAGGAACCTGACATTGAAATCGGGAGAAGAATTGACAAGACAAGGGCATTGGGTTCCCTATTCTAGAAGTACTAAAAGCTAGGGTTTTAGGGCCTACACAAGTGTACCAGTGTCTAAAGGTCTCTAAGAAAAGAAACCAAAATTCAAATATTGATAGAGCATGTGTAATTAATGTGCCCTAATTTGTTGATGATGTCCTTGAAACATGCATTAGGGTTTGGGATCCTTGAGATGCTAAATCCACTTCAATTAGTAGAAAAGCTATGAGCCTACAAAATACATAGAGGGAGAAAGGTTGTGTTATATAGGGGTTGCCTTGGTCAAACCCTATGTTAGTGTTCTCACCTCCACAACGACTATGATGATAGATGATAAAGAGTGTGTTCTCTTGAGGGATTAGAGGAAAGATAAATGACAAATGATAATTAAAAGATAAAAGGGGTGTCTTACCACTCATATCTGAAGCCCTTGTTGGATTGATGTAGTTGTATCAATCTCATACAAGGAGGATGAAGGAGTATCCTTAAGATCCTACAACTATTAGTGCTTATTATAATGATAATAAATAAGAAACATCTTACAATACATGAATATGCAATTTTATTTAGGTTGTAGACTATAATTTACTATAATTATGTTTCTTATCTTATACTTTTCTTGCTTTTGATGTTGCATTAATTACTTTAGGGGTATTTTAATGTGAGTTAAAAATAGAAAATATAAACATACAAATTTAAATGACGATTCTTTAAAAACTCTTTGTTATGACATAGCAAACCCTATGAAAACTTTGAAAACCTTTCTTAAGCAAAGCCTAGCTAGATGTAGCATTGGTTATTTTCTAAAAACTCCAAAATTTTGATGCTTAAATATGATAAATCCTTTGTTCTTTTGATTCTTTATACCAACTTAACAATAGAAAATGGTCTAAGGGTTTTAAATGTGAAATTCTAATAAGTTAATAAAAATCCCTAGATGTACATAACATCAAGCGGGAGAATGTTGGGTGAGCAACGGTCCTCTGTGAGTGGCAGATGTTCTCCAGACCGGGCGTGTGCTTGTGCAAGGTTGGTTTTTTCAAGTGGAGGCCTTCCTCTGTCAGATGTTGTTCCTCCTCTGTTTGGCATTTATGCACAGACAGGTGTTGGTCCTCTATTTGGCGATGCTGCATAGCCAGGTTTTCCTCTGTCTAGCATTGCTTCGCATGTGGGTGAGGTTTTACTAGGTTTGGATGGTCTGCCCCATTTTCCTCCTATGGTTCCACCTCCTACTTCATCTATTGGTGGCTTTCCCTCCATAGTTCGGGTGAAGTCTTTCTATGAGGCTGCTAAAGGTGCTCGATCTCCTTCTCAAGCTCGAGTTCGGCCTTTGTTGTGTGCTCGTGATTCACTTGTAGTGGTCTATGGACTTGAGGTTGCTAAGAATGAGGTTTACTACTTGAAGCAAGGTGTGGTCTACAGGTTTAATGGCTTGTGGCCCTCCCTTCCCAATCTCCATGATTGGGTTATCGCCTCTTAGAAGCCTTTAGTCTCTAGATAGATTGAGCTCTACCCCAATGCAAGGGGTTTCTTTTTAGCGACTTTTTCCTCCTTCATGGAATGAGACAGGGTGCTGGTCATGGGGTGGATGTGGGGTATTCATTCATTTTCCATCAGGCATTGGTCTCATTCTTTCAATCCCCTTACGGAGCCGCTGAATACTAGGCCTATTTGGGTCTATCTGTTGAATCTCCCCCTCCAGTTCTGGGAGGATTTCTGTTACGAAGCTATTGGCAACACCATTGGATGTTTTTTGATGGTGGACTCTATGACTCGGGAGCTTGGGCATACAATGGTAGCTTGTATCTTAGTTGATTTGGACATTTCCAAACCTCTTCATGGTGATGTAGTCTTATTGGTGGAGGACAGACCTTGGAAGTAGCTTCTAGACTATGAGGGTCTCCCTTTTTGGTGTAGGAGATGTTTCGTTGTGGGTCATTTGGCCTCTAGTTTCCCTCATGCCCATTGCATAAGCATTGCTACTTGGTGGAAGGATGCTCTCTTGGATCACCTCACAGTGGGTTCTCCTCCTTCAGATTCTTTCAAGGAGGATGACCTTGCCAAGTCTTCTTGAGAGTTCGTGTCTTGCCTGAATCCTCTTACAACTATCCCTTATGTGGAACCACAATTGCCTTGAATTGTTGTCTTTGTGCAGACTGAGATTGCCCAATCCTCGTTGGATGCCTTTGTTGGTCCTTCATTTGCTCCTATCTCCTCTTCTATGTTGTCGACTCCTTTGTTGAGTGAGGGCTCCTTGCCCTTGGTGGTTATTATGGATCCACTTCTCCAGCCTCGCTCGGTGGACTTCAATTTTGAGTCTTCCCGGTCTATTGTGCTAAGAAAGAAGGGACTTCTGAAATCTATTGCATCTTTGCGGCCTAGGGTTAAGGGAGTTAGATTAGTCCCCTCAAATTCTGGGGTTGTCTAGTCCTCGTCTGTGGTTTGACAACTATCCATCAGATGTTTTTGTGTGTGTCCTATTTCTCTTTTCCTAGTTCATTTTGGTTTGAACTAGTTTCTTTTTGGCCCTGCAAGCTCTCTATGTAAAGGGTACAACACAATATAAATGATGCTTATCTTATCAAAAACATGTTTGAAAATATAAAATTAAAATGAGACAACCCCTATTATTTGAAGCCAAAGTCCTTGCTGAAATCAATTGATGAAAACTTGCTAATTTCAAGCAAAACCTTTACAAAGAAAAATCATTGAAAAGTGATGAAAGTTACCAAAAATAGACACCATGTATGATGATCATTGCTTCTTTAGTGAATTACAAGATCTATCCCTTCATTGAAATATGTAAGCTTGAGAATTTGAAATGTATAATGTTTTTAGATATGTCAGTAATGATGATGCTTTGAAATATGTTATCAAAGACCTTGTCATCCTAGTTACAAAATTCATTATGAATATGGGCATTTCACTTTTATTTACAATTGATTGGTTTGAGTTTGAAAAGGCATAGGTATAAAATAAACCTTTGCCTATTCATAAACACACCCCTTTACATGATTGGTTCATAAGCACACCCCTCTACATATATCACATAAGCTTTTCCAATTTAGCTCCTATTCATAGGTGCACCCAAGTTACAAGAATTTTAGACTTTAAGTTCACACCTTGAACTATTCCTTACATAGGTGTACACCCCATAAAAAATAAAATCAAACTTGATTTCACTTCAATCAAATGTCTTTGTGTAAGGGTACCCCTCTACATTGAAAATAAGCATGGAAATTGTAATAATTGGTTGTGCTATTAACAACATTCTACAAGTTGCACTTGCATTTTCAAATATAAACTTCTCCATAGGATTTTACATTTTGAATTTGCTTATCGAGGCATGTGCACTTATGAATATGTTGTTGGATTGAATTTGATTTATTGAAGTGCACCCAAATCCTATCATCAGGCATGTGCAAATAGGAGGAATTATTTTTAAACTTGTAATACAATTCTTAAGATGTGCACCAACTAAAGCATTCCTTTGAACTCTCATTAGTGTACACCTTAACAAAGAACTTTTTATTTTGAATTTCATTGCTTCCTAGTGCACACCTCAAACTATGATTCTTGATTTTTCTTACTATGTTCTATTATTTACAACACACACCTATGAATGGGTTTGAATCTCAAATTTACATCTCTCAAATGTGCTCTTCTCACAATCATCTTAGATTATGTTTTGAAACAGCACTCTTATGTCAAAGTGTGCACTTGATAACTAATTTTTTTGTTTGGAAATCGATACAAATTCATGCACTTTTGGATGGAAAATTCTTGTCATAATCCCTTTCCCAAGTTTGCTCCTATCAACACAATTTTTTTGATTTTTAACTTAGATACATCTTCCACTTCTTCAAGGTGCATCCCTCACAATTGATTCTCGATTTCTTGATCACTATGCACACTTGAACAGGTAATTGTGAGACTAATATGTTTTACCATCATCCACAATCAAGGGTACACCTGAACATAATTTTTTTCTTTTGAACTTGATCATTCGCCTTCCATACATGAGTGCACCACTATACATATAACATTGATTTACACTCTTACCTTAAGACAATCACACCCTCAACAATGTCATTGCAAAATTTGACCAAACTTTGTTTTTCCTATTATTTGATGCTCATCTTAGTTGAAAATAAATAATCTTGCTTTGGAAATCTACCTGCTCATTAAATTGGCACATGCCAAGACACACTAAACAACATTTTTCCAAAGTTACATTCTCTCTTTCATTAGGTGCACACCTTGATGAAAATACACATACAACTATTATCCATTAACACTTATGAAAGCTATTGGAATCAAACCCTAAATTTTTTTTGCACTTTGCAACTATTATATAGGACCACAATCTGTAACAAAACCTATAATTCACAGAAATATTGAATCAAAATTCACCATACTATCTTTGTTGAATCAAATCTGTAACTTTTGGTATTTTCAAGAGCCAGTTATAGACTATAAATTCAAGCCTAAATATACTTTTTCCTCTTTCTACTTGATGTTTGTCAATATTCTACAACATGTCACTTCATTCTTGACTAATCTCTATTCTCTATGTCTGCTTTGACATTAGTAACTTCTCTCATGTTTAATAGTCTAACAATTGGTTGATTTGGTGGCATCTACTTTCCACTGATAGATACCAACAATAGTATTCTGAAATAGCCCAAGAAGGAATGCTTCCATTGCTAACTTCAACTGTCTTCATACACTGCTATCCATGTACCTCAAAATATACCTTTTATACTTTTCTTCTCAAAGATGTACACCTTATAATGTTCTCCATTTGTTTCCTGAAAATGTCTGCAAATATTTAAGTGACTAATAATCCTTTCTTTCATTTAACTTCTTTTTGTACTTTGACTGGCATACACAAAAACTTGTTTTCATTATTCCTGAAAAGAAATGTGCAAAAGACAACAAAATACTTGGACAAACAATATGAAGCTTTGAATAATGGGATTGGATTTGACCAAATCATGGACTTTTGGCTTAAAATTTATCATATGATTTTTTTTGTATGGGTACAACAAATGCCACATTAGATTTATCCATTTGCATAGTTCCTAGAAGTAAGTATTGAAGAGCACAAGGATTTACTAAGAGGGGGGGTGAATCAATAAATCAAACAAACTTTTACCCCCTTTCAACCTTAACCAACTTTTAAATTTTATCCAAACATCAACTATGCAATATAAACAACATAAACAAGTTGACTCCAACAATTGTATATTGTGTTTAAATGAAATTACAAAGATAGTAGGCACCAACCTACTTGAATAATGAATTTTATGGTTAGTAGGCACCAACCTACAAGGAGCAACAACCCCTTAGACTAATTTAGTAGGAACCAACCTACAAGGAGCACCAACCCCTAATGTGCAAGACACCAACCTTGACTGATTGAAAAATTATGGATGTAAAGTAATTGTCTTCAAACAGATCTGCACTTCCTCTATCCTCAACTCTGCTTTATGATTTTTTCTATTACCTTAAAGCCCACACAAGATAATAGATTTTGATCTGATTTACACACACACACTACTCACAACACAAAATCCAACCTTGATTTGAAAATCAAATATGTATGTTGCTCAAGAGTTGCAACCTTCTTATGAAAGAACACACCTCTATCTCCCTCTTCATTAAACTGGATTAGTTTATTTCTATCTTAATCACTTTGATTTATTTTGATCACTTCTGCATTGTTTATTAAATATGTGTGTAAGAATATCTCTTCAATAATCAGATCTAATGAGACACACCCCTTCAGGCATTACAACAAATGGTCATATCTTTTCAAGAGCCAAGCCAAATGAACATATCTATTTAGTGATGCATCGCACCATTTGGAAAAACTGAATCTTATCTAGATGAAAGAACACGTCTTAACATGAAGTAAAGGTGTCTTATCTGGTAATGAACATGTCTTTGGTTAATGATTAATCACCTCTGTTCATTGATTATCAAAAGGACACCTTAGTTATCAATTTACATGACTCTTAAGAAAATGTTTTTAGAAGTCAATCAAATCTTCTTCATAGATTGGGTATTTTTGTAACACCCCATCACGCAAACCCCAAAGGACAACTAAAAGTGTAACATTTTTTTAAAAAAAACATAAAGATTGAACACTAAGTTTACTAATGCATATAACATAACTAATGATTGCCAATTAAACACCTAAGTACTTTGGGGTACACGAGGTGACATTACGCAAACTAACCCTTAACAAAAGTTGATAGTTGTAATTACCAATTTTCATTATCATAACCCATTCATTCATATATCTCCAATTTTAAACATTCATATATCAAAAAGGTAATATATCAAGAATAAACAATAAGATAACCATACATGCATTCATAATAAGTTAAACGTGGAAGTATAATGAATATATTTTCATAGATATAACACAACATTAACAGTATCCATAATTATAGTTCAAGAATGAATTACACAGTGTGATTATACATTACATTAGTCTTCTGGTACATCTCATTGAGCAATTACACAAGATTACATCATAAGATTTCCCAACACATGTAGGAGTAATACATCAATACAAAAGTACAACTAAAGTACAAATATACATCTGGTAACGTGTACTCTGGATCAAGTTGTATCTACAAAACTCTGCACTAAATGGTACAACTGCATGGCAGGGGACCCAATGGGGTGCGTAGCACGTTCCACCCGACCACCCCCATGCTAGGAGTAAATAAGGAAGGATCCCCGACCAAGAACATCCAAATAGATACACAAGACTAAACTCCAAACATGAAAAGGAAGAGAACACATAAAAGAAACATAACATAAAAAGACCACTTCCAGAGGTTAGCAATAATAACAACTCAAGGGAATGCTCGAGGAGAGTGTCATCACACAGTCCTACAAGGGTTATCTTGTCTGCCTTTCCCTAGGCGTTGGCCCCCATCTATGGTTATCCTAACAGCCTCTCCAGGCATCGGCCCCATAGGGTGACTCGTGCGGAACCGTTAACCTCTCGTGGAGACGAGGCAATGATCTTGCCAACCACGGCCTTCTCGGCCCACCTTTAGTCTGTGAAAGCCCTAACAGGTGGATGAGACATCCATAATTATCTTGTTAGTGTTTTACTACCCACCCCCTAATTAATTAATTAGGTTATCACTTATTACTCTAACTCTAACGTGGGTTATTCTGACAGCCCCTTTGTGTGTTGGCGCCCACGTAGAGCCACTCTCCCTAGAACCCAAAACATAACATCAAATTCCAAGGGGTTGTACCAACAAGAAAATTGAATCACAAATGGAACATCCATGAGGAAAAATCATCTCGCCAATAATCATATGAATAGACACCCATAATGACGGGTACAACCCAAGAGTAACTTAAAATCACAATTATAGTCAAAATAGGGACAAACATCAATTTAAAAGACCATATATAAAACCACCATTTCCCGATGCCTCTGGAAGTCTTAAACAACAACTTAAGCTCCTATAGAAGGGTAAACTAACTTAAGGGTTTCCCACATGACCATAACCCAATTAAACGAAACAACAATTATCTCAACGATAATTCAAGAGTTAAACAATTACGTACAAAAGTATTCTACATTTCAACAAACACAATTTAGCATATCTCATTGCACAATTTTACCAAGAAATATAAATAATCGATTCACCCAAAATCGTTCAACTTAATTAAAAATGCTTATTTCTAATTTAATCAATCACCTCATAAAACCCAACTTTGCAATTTAACATCATCTATTTTTTCTATAATTTCAACATATATATATACACACTTCTATGTGTATATATGTATATATATACATATAAATATATATATATATATATATATGTTATATATATGTAATCATATATTTGAATTATGAATTAATAAAATAACCATAACATAATTGCATAAATAAAATTATAAAAATATACTTCTAAAATGTATATATATTAAATATATATACAATTTTAAATATATTATAATTTACTATAATTTCCAACACATTGACTTTATGAATATATATATAATAAATATATATTTTTATTTATTTATTTTTAAACCAAAATTCATAAAATAAATTCCAAGTCGCATAAAAATTTAGGAGTGAATGGAGGTGTTATAATGGGCATAGGTTGTATCCACACACAGTCGTACCTCCCATTGGGGTTGCGAGCTGTGTGGGCAACCTAAGCGTTGCCTGTGAAGGCAGCGCCGGTTGCCTCCACAACCTGCTTGCCCCTGTGTGAATGGTTGTGGGGATAGCTCCTGCGCCCCCCACACAAAACATAATAATTTTTTAAAATAAAAAAATACCGTATTTTTTTTACAATTCGTCGTACGGAATACATACAAGCCTTTTTAAAATAAACAATATTTCTTTAGAATATTTTCCAGAGAACATATTCCTATAACATATATATATATTTATATATTCTATATAAAACAATTATTTCAAATGCTTCATTCAAGCATATTTTAGCAAAATTTTCCACTAGAAAATAAATTATTTACAAAGAAGTTTTCTATAGGAATTGTTAAGAAATGAAGGTTGGAACAAAGCTTCACCTTCAGAGTTCAATTTCCAAAGCCCTTTCTAAAATCTCCACTTCCAGAAAGATGCAAAATACTGAGCCCCTCAAAATATTCCTGAAAACCTCTTCCAAATTTTTAACCAAAAACCAAAACAATTTCTCAGCTCCTCCATGAAGTGACTTCTTGCCTTTCACAGTTATGGCCAATATTCTCTCAGAGAATAATTTTTGGACAAGAGTTTTTGCATTCAATTCTACTCACACACGTAACTATTCTAAAATATCTTTTAACTAACTTTCAGATATTTTCTTTTGATAATTATAAAGAATTTATGCTATTTAATTGATTTAAAAATTCAAAAAATTTAATATCATTTACTTTATGCAAATTTAAAATTGCAATTCACATAATAACATCTAATATTTATATTTAAATTATTCACTCAATCAAGAAAATTTAATCAATTAACTTAACTACAATTACCTGCAAATAATTATATCAACTAAATAACATTAATTAATCACACATATAATAAAGATTAATTAAATAACAAACATTCACAAACTAAAATAAATCACCAACACTAATCCATACAGAAACAAAGATGGGGTTGTGAACAATGACACTGTAAGACTCACAATGAGGTGACGAACTTGGGACGGGGAAACTTCCTTATCAACTCCCTTTTTCAACTTCATACCCGTTCGGTTTATGGGACACACTCAAACCTGTCAAGCAGGTGGACTCGGTGTCCTATACCTACACTCTGCATAGAAAAAAATGTTAAGTAGCATATAAATCTCCAATGCAAACACACCATGAAAGGTAGTCGCGGGGTAGAAGGGCACTCACGAACGAGTGATGCTACTCCATCCTTTCACCAAGACTCACTAGCAAACACATCAAAATCCATAGCAATATTAAACCACAAGATCACCACATATATTATTAAAGAAAGCCATAACATAACCAAATAATATGATCACCATGTAATGTATCATCAAACATCATAAGTAATATCATGTGCATCAAACCAACTAAACTATGAATCCACACACAACTAAAATGGTGAGCTAATCACCATCATAAACCAAGTACAAAACCAACACAAAAGAGTATCTAAGAGTATCAGCAACACAAGGGGTATTGCATCCTCCCATGTCGCTAAAGTCTCATCATTCGAGTCCCACTAAACCCGCACCTGCTCAATAGCTCTGCCCTTGAGAGCGAGTCTCTGATGTTGTAGCACGACCACAGGCTCAAGTGCTAGCTGCCCATCCTCGACCTATAGAGCATCCCAATCAAGTACATGAGAAACATCTGGATAATATGGCCTAAGTACAGAAACATGAAACACATCATGAACCCACGATAGACTTGGCGATAAGCAATGGGACCAATCCTCTCCAGAACTTCAAATGGTCAGAAAAATCAAGACACGAGCTTGGAACCCTTTCCATAATTGATTGGGCTCTTTCACAGGTGCATTCTCAGAAAGACTCGATCACCAACAGAGAACTGGCGGTCAACTCTATGTGCATCAACATATTTCTTCTATCTATCATGTGTCGCCACAAGATGCTCTTTGATACGAGCTACCTACTACTCCATGTCCTGAAGCATTTCGGGACCTAGGAGAACTTTTTCCTCAAGACGGTCCCAACTTAATGGAGTCCTGCAGGGACGACCATATAGTGCCTGAAAGGTAGCCATACCAATCGAGCTATGATATCCATTATTGTAGGAAAACTCCACCAGATGCAAATAGTCCTCCCAATGCGATGTTGATCCATCACGTATATATAGAGCATGTCCTCAAGACCCTGATTAACTCTCTTTGTCTGACCATCTGTTTCAGGATGGTAAGCAGAACTAAAATGCAGTTGGTTTCCTAAGGGACACTACAATGATGTCCACAATGCAAATTTGAACACTAGATCTCTATTGGAAATGATCCTCCATGGAATACCATGTAGGAAAACAATATCTTCCATGAAGATTCTAGTAACCGAAGAAGCAGTGTAAGATGATTGAATGGGAGATAAGTGTGCCACCTTGGTCAATCTTCCAACTATGACCATGATAGCATCATGCCGTCGAGAAGTCATAGGAAAACCCACAATAAAATCAACTGATATTATGTCTCACTTCCATTTCAGAATGAGATGAGGTTGTAAAAGGCCTGCGGGATGTTGGTGTTCTGCCTTGACCCTTTGACATTCCAAACATCTAGCCACCAAATCTATAATATACCTCTTCATGCCAACCCAAAAGTATAGAGCACGAAGATCTGCATACATCTTCTTAAATCCTGGGTGAGCAGAGTAGGGAACTTGATGTGCCTCAGTCATAATTAGAGTCTGAAGACCCTCAACAGAAGGCATGTACATGTGACCCAAATGCCTCAGAAGACCATGATTAGACTCCAATGAGTAACCTACAAACTTTCCTTCCAAAGCTCTACCTGATTCGATCTCTGATTTCACTTCTTGATACCAACTATATGTGGGAAGTGTTGTGAGGACCTAACTCCTCAAATCCACCTCAGCCTCTTCCTCGGCCATGAACTCTACCCCGAGGCATGATCTTGCACATCAATTGAGGGGTATATGTGAGATCAAGAGTTAAACACAAAGGTTGCCTAACAAACTCAAACTACCCAGAGTACCTAGTGTTAGCAACCTTGGCTCTGATAATTTTGATATCTTTGCAGAATTTGTTTATCTGATCGGTTCATCACACACAATTTTTTTATCTAATTAGGAACTTGTTTGTTTATCTGATTTGTTTATCTAATCAGATCATCACACATAATTTTTTTATTTGAATAGGAACTTGTTTGTTTATCTGATCAAGTTCATCATTAAGCCAACAAGTTTGATTAGGAACTTGAATGACTTAAGTGAATATCTTGAGTGACTTAAGTCGATCTGATTAAGATTGAATGTCAAACTGATCAAGATTCTTTCCCAGAATCTGATTAAGCTATAATGGTGATCTTCGCTCTATTTAAGCCAGCATTTTGAATTTTGTCAATAAAGGAAACATTTTGAATTTTGATATTATCAATGGCATCATATTCCAACATATTCCTACACTGATTTCTCCTTTACTTTGACATCAATGACAATAACTTCAACAAGTATCCTTATCCATTATATTTAATTTCTCAATTAGCATTTTATTATTCAATTATCACCCCCACGACTATCATGTATTAGTTTATGTGGAGCTATATGTATTTCATTTTACTAAACTAGATTAACATTAAAGTTTATTTTTCTTTGCAATACTCAAAATGAAAACATTATTTTAGAAGTCATGTGGAAACTTAATAACTAGGCTTGTCACAAATTTCCCATTGTCTTGAGGAGCTGCATACTCCTAAACAAAGGGGATATGTCTTACATTTCCTACGTTGCTTGCAATCTTTTAATGCTCCCTACTCATGATAGAATAGAGGGTAGTCCCCCCTGCCACTACTCTATAATGGGGGGATATGACAAACTATCTAGAATATCAAAATTCTTCTATTGTGAAGATAAACACTCCCACATGAATTTCACCTACATATTTATTATCTAGGTATTCATTAAGGGCCATGCAAATTGTCTGTGAATGTTTTGTACAAATCATATAAAATCAATATATGGTTGAACATGATCAATACTTATTTCCTAGTGTTTGAACTTTACATCAGCAACATACCCCACTCTTACCCATGGAAGAAAATTTGGCCACCACATCTGATATTCAGAAACCTTATGATCATAGAATTCTCAATCTCCATTTATAGTTTCTTTTGATATACTTCTTTATGAAATCCTTGGAAGAATCTGGAAACTTCTTCTCAACAAGGCCCTTCAAACACTTCAAATATGAAAAATTTGTTCTTGATCCATCCTTTCTTACAATGTAGAAGCACCTAGTTGAAGAAAAGTGTTCATGGTTGTCAACCTGAAAGCAACATGAGAAAATAATAAAGTTTTAGACTAGAGAAAATAACCACGACATACTAGGTGTCTCCAAAGAAGCTTTTCTATAGGTGCTTAACGTTACTGATTTCTCAAACAACCCTCATTAAATAGTAAATACAACTTCATAATTTTGAAATAGTTCTTGCTCATGTTTTATAGGTTGGGTTTATTGTGTATTTTGGAATCTTGATTATATTTCTTATTTACAAAAGAAAAAAAAACTTAATAGTGATACTACAATAATTATATATTTTATTGAGACACACTAATGTAAATTCAAAGTTAAACCTTTTGAATATATTTTTATTATCTTCTCCATTCTTTGTGTCTCCAAAAGATTCTGAGAACTGAAATTTCAAAACATAAACACATGAATATGTAACTGATGAATTTCCTGGACTCCCAAACTTTTTGGAAACTGATGTTTACAGAACTTTAGATGCTTCAAAAAGTTGTCCATTTGCACATTTCAGGTTACTTAATTTTACAATAAAGATTGCAAGTCCTTTACATTGGTTAGTTTGTATCCTTGTGTTTACATGAAATGCTAAAGACACATTGGCATTGCAAAAGTTTTGTATGCCAGAGCTACTTTTGCAAATATAGCTTTTGTATAAAGATATTAGCAAGGAAACTGGATTTCTCGTTACCTAACACTCACACCATATGAAATAGGAAGGGTTGTTCATAAGCCTGTTGAAGAAAATAAATTGTAAAAATTCAGAGAAATAGCATGCCAAAATCGCACCATTATGAAGTCAACACCACATCTTATCTTTTCTTTTGCTTCTGGATGGTGAATAAGAACTTTTTCAAGAACTTCCCTTTCACCTTCATGCCGTAGTCTATACCCACTATTGTAGCTGTCATAATTATCAAAGTTGATGTTAGGAAAAATGTGTATCTACAACCTACTTTTTCAAAACCTACTTGTCTAAGGTATAAGACAACATTTAGTATTGACATAAATTCAAGTTCTCTCCTAACGGAATAAAACATTTAATTCATTTCCTTAAGGTCGTCAAAGATGCTATAAAATTTGTAGAAAGCTTGCATAGCACCTCAAAAATTCATGCCCACATATGCCAATGGTACCGTTGATGATAGAGATTATATGCCAATATTGTTAGGCTAATAATATTGATTCATTGAAAGACAAGAACACTAGTAAAGGGAAAGGAAAAGGTACTTTTTTAGGTTATCCCCAAGAAAGACACCAATTTAGTGTATGAATTGCACCTTGCATAAGCCTACATGGAGATTGTTTTACCACTCACCTTATATAGAGTTCAAATTTGTATGTATTCAGGTTTCAATTCTTTTACCAAACTAGATAAATCAAGCTTCGTCAGTTGATTTAAAATCTTGACATACATTTGGATTGGGTAATAGCAATAGAACTGTAATGAATTAGAAATTTCATTTAGGAGGAATACACTAACTAAAGATCATAATTTACTACCTACCATAATGAAGAAACATCCTCATTGATTGCAATAATGGATTGATTTCATGAAAAAATTCCTGTAGTTTGGAAGGTCTGTTAGTTACTCCTCTTGTAAGACTTTAAATCTTTCTTGAACATCTAGAACTCCCATTTTTATGGGTTAGATGCACCCATTCCCTTCTTGTGGACCTCAAAGAAGAAATGGCACTTTTGTCATTGTTGGGCCTTACATCTTCCATGATTTTCATCATGCAAAGCTTTTCATTTGGTCTGTAAACAATGTGGTTTTGTAATTCCCAATTAGACATTGTAGGAGGGTCACTCTCATTTGGTAATTCTAAACTAGATATTGGAGATGGGTCACTCTGACTTGGTAATTCACAACTAGATGTCGTAGAGTAATTCTGTTTTTCTAATTCCTAACCAGATGATTCCAAGTTGGATCTGACAGTTATATTCTTAGTCATTATAGAAATTTTCTCTGTTTCCAGATTGCTACTACTATTCATGAGTAAATCCTCACCAAATCTTCTTGGTGTGTGGAGATCTACACTACATTGAATTTTCTCCCAAAAGAAATGCATTTTCAGCACTACCCTCTGAATATTTGCATTTTCCATTAGATTCTCCAGCCATGGAAGATTTGCAACTACCTTCTTCCACATGACAGTTTAATTTGTAGTCCTTTTGTTGCATCTCTCTCAGTGTTGATTGATCCTGCACATTCTCCCCTACAGGACTTTTTTCATATAATTTTGATTGAGCTCTTTTGTGAGATCTTGTCCCAAGGGGGACTAGGTTTGCACCTGTTGGCTTAAATTTATGGCCTCTATAGGAGGAAAAGAGTTTGCATTCATCTTGTTCTCCTTTGAGAAGTTTAGTCCAACTCCAGACAGAGCTTGCCAAATTAGCAGCACTCAAAGGCTCCGTAGTATTATCATGACCTACCTGCTCCTGTTCAAACACATGTTTCTCTAAAGATTTGTCCTCGCGAAATCTTTCTACCCTTGTCTCTAGCATTGTCCCACTTGTCTTTGGAACTTTTGCATGCTCATCAACACTCCACCTTGGAGCTTGTGCATTTTTTACTCTTGCCTCTAGAATTGTCCAGCTTGTTTTTGAAACATCTGCTTGCCAATCCACACTCCAACCAATAGCTTGAGCCCCTTCAGATGTTCTGTGTCTATGTTCTACATCTTGTGAAGTATTTTTGTTATATGCTTCCCACTGAATTCCACTACATGATCCTTTTCCAAGGGTTAAATATGCAATTGTCAGCTTATTTTTCAATGTGTTATCAGATTTGATATCACAAGATAACAATTCATGTTGATCTTGCTCATCTGGATGGTCTTTCCATCTAGAGGTCTTCAAAATATCAGTACCAAAAGGAAAATTGGTTTTACTATCTATATGTTGCAACAAAACTGTCTCTTCTTTATAACTGCACTTGACAGAAGAAAAGCCTATCTGAATTTGTAACCTCATCCTCCTGTGAATTTCCCATCCCTTGTTCCTTTTCATTCTTGCATTTGAATCTTGAAATTTCTACATTTGACTTCCAACCTAGAAAATTCTCTAACTCTATTTTTTGCTAGACACTCTTCCACCCACTCTTATTTTGAAGCTTTAACACATAACTACGATCATCTTTCCTTGCCCTATAAATCTCATAATTTGTGCAATCACCTATCGAATTGACTTTCCCTGTGGAATCTGATCTCAAATTTTGACCTTGTACATCTGCATTTCTATCTTCAAAGTAACAACTTTTGGAACTTCTTTTATCCAAAGAATGTAAATTTGGGGCCCACCTTGAGTCTTGTCCATCGAGAATAAATTCATTGGCACAATCATCAGCCAAAGTTGAGTTGGTGTCCCACCCTGTAGCAATACTTAATTGACTTCCCGATTTTTGAATACTAGTTTCCTTGTTTGAATGATCACCACAAGTCCAACCATTTGTTTGTAAGTCTCAAATTTTTGATGCCTCCCAACCAGATAAGTTGTTAGTCTTATTATTACTATTGATTCTATTTGGTCATTTAGTAGATAAATCACATAGAGGTGTTGATTCCTTGCCAATGAAACTAGACATCCCCTTGTCCCTTGAGGTATCTACAAAAATGACATTTGGAGACATAAACTCACTAGCATCATCCATTTCACCACATAAAGTTTCATCAAGATAATTTTTTGAGGATAATCCATCTTTTCCATGAGGTATTATACCAATATTTTCCAAGAAGTCATAGACATCTTCATGCTTGACGAGTGGATCTGAAGGATCACCAGAAGCCTGCCGTTGAAAAAAAAGTTGATATTAGCAAAGCATAAACAAGATAGCTAGAATTCTACAGAAACATATACAAAAAGTTCTAATTTTTAGTTGTAAAACTTATCTTCTAGATTATCCTTAAATAGCCCATTTATATTTGAAGGTAATAGAAATGATGGAATCATGCAGGAAATGCAAAAGTGATTTCTTGAAAGAAAAAATGAATGCATAATATCTAAGACATACTTGGCCTAAAATACTAGAGGATTAAGATCAATATTAACTATTAAGTACAATTTATTTAGAACCACCCTTCTGCCATTCACAATAGGGTAAAGTTATTGACATCTTTGTGGAAAATCATAATGATGCTATATATAGTCTTATCATTCTCTTGCACAAAGGTATGGGGAAGAATGAAGGTGGGCATCTTTCAAGACTTTGGGTCACAATCTCCAAGGTCTTGGCTATAAAAACAATAAAATCCAACTGGATCTATCAATGGATTGATTATGGCCAAAGGTTATTTCCTAGAGATCTTTGCAACTAATTGGAGAAGGTTGTATTTTAAGGAGGTTCACGATTCATGAAGCCTTGGACCTCTACTTTCAACCCAAATAATGGTGTTTGAATCGCATGCCTAGTCTTTATCTAGTAGCTTCACCTTCTCCCATGCAAGTTTTGGCATGAAATCTCACCATACCCCAGCTAGGATATCTTAGTAAACCCAAGACACACAAAAAGAGTTTGATTACAGTTACGAAGATGCATCTTTCCTTGTTTGTCAGATACAATATCAAAGAGTATTTTTGTTATGCTTTTTAATTTCAAGAATTCATCACCTTGGTATTTTAATTTACTCTTAAATATTGGAATTTGATATTTAAATTTTGCTTCATTTGACCATCATTTGAGAAAGATTTTATCAAGTTGATGCAATGTTATTTTAGTTTTAAATTAAAATCGACGGTATAACATTATCATTCTTGGGCCTTATCTTTCAGATAGGAAAATATTTCAATTGCAAAAGTTAATTTTTATTCAAATCATCTCAACCAAGTCCTGTCATCTTCATTTCTTGTAAAAGGAATGGGTCAATAATATCAGAGAACATGATTTCAATCACTAAAGAAAACACCTGAAAAAATCGCAAGAATTAATGAATAAATGAATTAACTTTAACATCCATGTAAATGAATTAACTTTAACATCCATGTGGCTAAAACTATCCTATGGGACAACCAACCTTGCCATTTTTAACTTTTGCATTTCAATCCTTGTAATTTCTTCCTTTTCATGTTCTCTTGCTTTGCAATTGGTACTAACTTTCTAGGTTTGTTTCAGCATGTTTAGAAGGGTAAATTGACGTTACCAATGAGCTCATGAGGTTTAGAGGAGTCATAAGATGCTTTCAGATGTTATTTTCGGCTTTCAATTTGGGCTCCAAGATTCTTTGAGGGAGTTTCTATTTTTAGTAAGTCACCTGGTCATGTCTGTTTATCATCTTTCATCATCGGGATCACTCCTATGTAGTCATTTTTCAGCTTATGCATTTCAGCCATTTCTACTAATTGGGTGTAATTTTGAGCTATATTTAATTAATTATACTAAGGTTGCCATTTTAATTAAATAGTTATTCAAACGCCTCAATATTATAGCTCGTTGGAAAGAGAACAAAAAGATTTAAATCATGAGATAATTAAAAGTGACTTTCAATGTCATAAATGTTTTTTTTAAAAATCACTTTTTGGAGTTAAAAGGTTTAATAAATTAATTAAGTAATTTAAAAAAAAGGAGTTTTTGGAAATTTCCCTAAAAAGCTTATAAAAAGGGGAATTGAGAGCTCATTTGGTATGTTGAGTTTATTCTATTTGTCTGATTGAAACCCTTGTGGTTCTGGAGATTGAACTTGGTTCATATCAACCTCTGGAGGATGAAAACCCTCTTGGGAAGATCATTTTCGATGGTGGAAGATTCCTTCCTAGCTTGTGATGGGCGGAGTCACTCAAATTTTGCATTGGTACTTCAATGGTTATGGTATGAAATTAATGAAAACTTTGAAAGATAATTTTCAAGTTTTTTGTTGTGATTGAAGTTTTGCCAAAAAGTTATGTCTGTATTCCATGTTATGAAATAAGGGTTTTGTAGGGATTCTTTTGTTAGATAGATAGCTTAAACAATTTGTAATATTTGTGAACAAATACAAATTGTTTGAGAATTTATGAAAAAATTAATGAAGAGTTTGAAAGGGATGATGAAGGGAGGCATCCAAGTATGAGGCAAATTTAGATGAATGAACATGGTTTAATTTGCTAGAGGGGCATTGGAATAAACAAGGGTTGGTTGCTGCCTTTTATGGTCACATATTTCACATTGGAAAGATTGTGTGAGGTTTCATTGAGACATGGTATGTTGTTAGGAAGTGTGGCACCACCTCCTACACTCAATTATTGAGTCCTTGGAGCTAGCCACCCATTGGGAGATGCTTTGGAGTTGTTCATAGGAGTAGCTGCTGTAGGATTGTTTAATTCTTCAACTTAATATTTTTTCCCAACCATTTCAAGGGTTATGGATCATCCATTGTATTGTATATGGAATTTGAAAGGTTGGATATCTTGAATTGTTAATAATTCCAGTATTTCTAATTTATATCAGTATTGTCAATTGTTATCATATTAGTTTCCAATGATAATGAAGTGTAGCAAACTGCTTGACTAAATGTCCATTTCTTATCCATATCATTTGATATGCAATGGTGAATGTTTAATGATCTAAATATTGCAACAAGCTATCCTATAACTCACTCAAAAATTCACATTAGTAAGCATATTACAAAGTGTTTGAAAAATTTCTAGCTCACTAAAATCAGAAAAATTGAGTTTGTTTCATAAAATCCAAGTTAGGGATTTTACAATCCTTTTCCTATTCAAGGTGATAATGAGCTCCACAAAGTTATCATTAGTCCCCTCGCCGAATTAACTATACCAAGAAACAACAATTTAGATATTGATATGTTTGTCCTTGATGTTTCTAAAGGCATGACACTCCATAATAAAGCATTTTTATGATTCCACTACACCAGTAGAAAAAAAATACGCACCCTTTCTTCCCATGCTTCTTTAGGCCTTTTCCACCACCCACCCTATTTCACCTCAAAGTTGATGAGAGTTTGTTCTTAATTGGGCAATAAGAATATTGGCTCTTTGTGACATACAAGCCCCTATGTAATCTTTTGTTGATGATCATGTGGGGTTGAACTCAAGATAATATTTTCTTCTTTATCCTTAGTTCTTCACCCCATATACACTTGCAGAACTTATCCATAACAAAAGCCTTTATCTCTTTGCTTTTGCTGATGATCATGTGGGGCGTGCATTCAAGTAGAATACTTGAATCACATAGTCTGATGATTTTTCCCTATAAAAAATCAAGGTTTAAGGAATAAATCACCTGCACTAATTTTTTGTAGACTTTTACCCAAATAGTTGTGAAAAATCACAATTTAATCATCCAAAACATGGTTATGCTCATTTTTTACTGTTTTTCACTTTAACAAGCAACTTTTAGTCAGCATATTGTTTTACACCCATTCATGCTTCATTTGTTTGATTGAACACATTTTACCTTGTCATTTTTATGTCTGTAAGCAACAATAGTGACTCTCATGACTGCTCCTTTAGACTTCGGCTTAGCTCATTCAGACTACAAGTTCAGACTTCGAGTATGGGAAAGAAAACCCATCCAAATGCAGGATACAATCACAACTTTTAAAAACTAATTTCAGTGACTACTGAAGGTATTTGTAAAGCCTAATTATTTTGTTTGTTTAATAACATGTTGCCATTCAGTGTTCAATGCCTTCACATGTCTACCTTGTTGAGTCAAAGAAACAAAGAATGGTTCTGCAATAACTAGCAAAGCCATTTCATTGGAGTGCTTAAAGTCTAGAATAAGTTGCTATTAATTTGTTTCCCATGGCTTTTTCTCTTGAATTTTCTCAAAGTTTTAAGATCTACCCTGAGAAATCTTTCAAACAATAAAATTTTATAGTTTGCAAGTTTGCAGAGAGATGCTAAATTTGATTTGTACAAATAGTAACCTTGATAAATGCAAGAAATTGAGATTTGTTCCTACTTTTCATAAAAGACTGTAAACTATGGGCATTGAGTAGGAAATGTTTTCCTTCAAATTATTTCATACAAGTACGTCATTTATATTTTTGTCAATTTGAAATAAAGTTTGAAGTTTCGTTAACCAGTATATACCAAAACTCAAAATTTTGTATATTTCTATGCTATTAAAATACCTTTAAATTTAAATTACAGTAAATTTTTCTCTCTTTTTTGCATTTTTCTGTGTTTTTCAAAAATCCAAATTTTCTTTGATTAAATTATAATTTAAAAAAAAATTCTATCCTTTCTTGATTTTCTCAACAAATGAAATTTGCTACTATGATTTCAATAAAGCTGACTCCTTATCAAGAAAGCTGACAAGGAATCAATTAGAAGTCTTATTTCAACTTCATTGCTATTTTTGACTTTTAACCTCTACAGTAAAAACATTTTTAATAACCATACTTTTTAAATTTATATCTAATTGTTTAAAGTTCCCTTAACTTTTTCTATTTTCATATAACTAATTAAGATAACTAATCTATTAGTCAAGTAAAGTTACAATCTTAATAAAGGGTTATGTCTCTTCACTTAAATCCCAAATTAATATATAGACTGTAATGCACCATTGAGACTTAAGTTGTCAGTTCAGGTTCTGATTTGGGTATGGGTTCAAAGTTTGGATGCACAATATGAAATTTTTTTCTCTAGGATTTGATACAGCTTTGTACAATGGTATAATATATATACATATACAAAACATTAAAAATTACAAACAATATTCATAATAATTATATAACAATAATTAATATATATAAATATTATTTTTTATTTGTAATATATTTAAATAGATTATAAATAAATAAAAAAATTAATAATTTTTTACTCAATAAACTATGAATAAATAATAAATTGATTAATAATAAATAACCTAGCAACTTGACAATAATATTAATAATGAGCCACGTAATAATATCAATAATATGGTCATCCTTTCTAGATCCATCACTATCATTTTGAACTGCAAATAGCAATCTAAGTTGCTTGTTTCAAGCTCCAAAGTTGGAAAAAGTCTCTCAACCACACAATCCAAGTGTAAAGGTTATATCAAGCAGTGAAAATGCATGACAAGTTGGTTTACTAACTATGTGACTTGATCATTGGATGATGCCAAGGAACATAGAATCATGCAATCTTGGTATAGGTTGTTGGTAGAAAAAAGTAAATTGGGCAACAAAAGTTGAGATGAGTAGCAGAGGACCATAAATTGTGCAATAGGTGGTTGCAATGATCTTGGCTCTGCTCTGCTCTGCTCTTCCCGCACTGACTGTTTTTTGAATTTCCAATACCCTTTTTTGTTGTCTGTTTTTCATGGGTGTTTTTTTGGGGGGGGGGTGTGAAGATTCCCCATTCCAAGGATGTTGTCCCCACTTCTGTTGTTGTGCCTGCGGTGGCAGTGGCCAGCCTGCCTACTACTGATAAGACATTTTCTCCTTGTACTACTGCCCTTTCCCTGGGGGAAAAGACTATTGGAATCCCTGGGATGTTTCCCTTCTCTCCGACGCTTGGTCTTAATTCATTTTTTCTCGAAGGAAGCCCCTACTTCCTACATGGACAAGTTGGTGGGGTCTGACTCGCTAGCCTAGAATAAAAAACTTGTGGATTTTGCTTCTTGCTCGATTACTGACTGGGAAGTTGATGTTCCTGAGGTCCTTATGTTGAAGGCAATGGATGGCCTCAAAATGGATTTGGTTGGAAATTTCTTGGCGTTCAGGCCAAATATTGAACTTGTGCGTCAATGGGTTGCTTCCACCTAGAACCTCAAAGGCAATGTCACAATTAATGCCATTCCTAGGGGTGTTTTTTTGTTCTTTTTTGTGGTTTATGAGGATATGCTGAAAGTTTTAACTAGAGGTCCATGGGCCTTTGACCCGGGCTTTAAAAAATTTCTCTCTTTGTAAATGGAAACCTGTCTTTGACCTGTCAGTTGACTTGGGGACGCCTGTTCCTACTTGGGTTCGACTTCCGGGGCTTCCCCTAGAGTTCTGGGAGAAAGGAATTTTTCAGGGTATTGCTAACTCTTTTGGGAGCCTTTTGGCTATTAATAAAATCACCTAGGAGAGATCGAGACTTGTATATGCTCGTATATGTGTCATTGTGGCAGTTGACATGGTTCTTCCTTCTTTTGTGTTGCTTAAGTCAATGTTTAGCAACTGGACCTAGCCCCTGGAGTATGAAAATGATCGCCTCTTCTGTTAGCATTGCAAGAGGTTTGGTCATCTTATTGACTCTTGTGCGGCTTTGGGTGAAAGCTCAAAAGCTAAAGGTAAGAGGTCTGAAGAAGACTCTTTGCCTAAAGCCATGGACTCTAGAGTGCAGCCTTCTCTTGTGTCCCCCCAAAAGGTGTCCATTCCCCTTCTAAAGGATAATGATTTTGAGGCCATTCCCCTTCTGAAGGAGAAGGACTTTGAGGTGTCGATTGGTCCTTTTGTTGAAGATAAGGAAGTTAAGATCCAAGCTGAAGACCCCTTGAATGTCCAGAGTCTCAAAGCTAAAAAGGTCTTTAAATGGTACTGTGGAAGTCCTATAAGAGGGTGAGTATGTTCTTCAAGAGATATCTCCATCCCTGGAGGAGTTGAATTCTATCTCCCAATTTGGTGCTCAAAATCTGAATGAGTTGTTGGCCCTTCTTGACTTCCCTCAACGGTCAAGTGATAAGGAGGATGAAGAGGGTTGGTCACAAACCACCTCCAAAAGCAAGAAGAAAAGGAAACCGGATGTTGGGGGGGAAATAAGGTGGGAAGACCCTCTCAAAAGGAAGCAAGATTGAAAGATACAATAAGGGATGTGGCTGCAGGTAAACATAAAACCTTGAATTTGATCACAGGATCGAAGTCCAAGAAAAAGTAGTTCGGGTCACAGGCTATGTTGGGGGGTGTGGATGCTTTTTTTTTTAATGAAGTATGTTTCTTGGAATATTAGGGGCCTTAACAGTCCCTATAAATAGTTTTTGGTTAAGACATGCATCATGGATAACAAAGTTGATGTCCTTTTGCAAGAAACGAAGATGAAGAAAGAAACTTTTGAAAAAGCTATTGCTAGTATTTTGCTTGGAGCTCGTTTTTGTGTTTGTGAAGCTGAAGGAGCGTCTGGAGGTATTGCTACCCTCTAGAAACCCTCTAAATTGAAAGGTTATTTTCGATCTGATAGTAAGAATCACCTTGAGATTACTTTGGAAGATCCAGGCTCTCACGAGTTTTGGAATCTTGTAAATATCTATGCCCCCAATTCCAGTAGAGACATAGTTTTGTTGTGGGAACAGCTTAGTGAAACTATTTCTGAAAAGTGTGATGAACATTGGATGTTGGGAGGGGACTTCAATTCTCCCCTCCTTCCTTCAGAGAAGTCGGGTGGATTGGACGAGTACTCAGATAGTATGATGGAGCTTGCTGAATTCTTTAACTCAGCAGGGTTGATTGATATTCCTCTCCAAGGCACTAAATTCACCTGGTCAAATAGGAGGAATGGAAACCATTTAATTCAAGTTAAATTGGATAGATTTTTGATATCTACTAATTGGGATATTTCCCAATTCCTTTCTCTCTTTGCTCTTCCTAGGTCTGGATCAGATCATAATGCTTTGGTTCTGAAAAAACATGTGGATCATAATAAGGGCCCCTTCCCTTTCAGATTTGAAGCCATGTGGTGCACTCATCCGTATTTTTCTGCTTTAGTTCAATCATGGTGGGAGGAACCCATCCTTGGAACTCCTATGTTTTGTTTGGCTGAAAAACTTCGCCGTGTTAAGCAAAGGGTAAAGGGGTGGAATAAGTTAATTTTTGGTAACATTTTTGAGTTAAAAAATGCCTTGGGAAAAAGCTTAAAAGAAATATAGGATAGAATGGAGTCTAGTTTGGCGGATGAAGAGACTTGTGAGAAGGAAAGAGAGTTGAGATCCCAATGGTACAAATGCAATAAAAAGGAGGAATTTTTTTGGAAACAAAAGTCAAGAGTTCAATGGTTGGCAGAAGGGGACAGGGACACCAAATTTTTTCCACCAATCTACTCTCAAACATAGAAGTAGAAATAGAATTAGATCATTGGTTAAAGAGGACGGCTCTATTGTTACTAATGAAAGAGAAATTGCCAGGGAAGCTGTAAATTTTTTCTCCTCCTACCTTTTAAACCTTGTCAATGACCCCCAGGTTAATGTTGATTTTCTTAATGTTATTCCTAATATTGTTAAATAATGTTGCAAGAGATTTTTTTAGGTTAGGAAGGTTGTTAAGTAATTTGAATGCTACTTTTATAGCTCTTATCCCTAAATCTGTTGATGCCTCTGCTATGAAAGACTTTAGGCCTATTAGCCTTTGTAATACTATTTATAAAGTTTTCTCTAAAATTTTGGTGTTTAGACTTAAATTGGTGTTGGGTAAAATGATAGCTCCTAATAAAAAAGGCTTTGTTGAAGGTAGAAACATTTTTGATGCTGTTATTTTGACTCATGAGATAATCCACTCCATGGAGCATTCAAAAAATCCTGGAATGGCCTTTAAAATTGACATCTCAAAAGCCTATGATAGGGTATCTTGGCCTTTCCTTTTTGTTGTCCTTAAGAAGTTTGGGATAGATGGTAGGTTCTTAAAGATGATTTTGGCTTGTGTTACTTCTCCTATGTAATTTGTTTTGGTTAATGGTGTTCCCCAGGGCATCTTCTCTTGTGGGCACGGTCTTAGGTAGGGGGACCCCCTTTCTCCCTACTTGTTTATTATTGTTGCTGAAACCCTGGGAAGAAATATTCAAAGGTTGGTGGATGTACAAGCTCTTAAAGGTATTAAGGCTGCTTCTTCTCTTAGGCCTGAGTCCCATCAACAATTTGTTGATGATACCCTTTTGTTTGGGGATGCTTCGGTGGGGGAAGCTGGTGCTTGGAAACAGATTCTTAACGATTATTCTAAAGTTTCTGGTCAGTGCATTAATTATGAGAAAAGCAAAGTTTACTTCTTCAACACTGATCAACAAATAAAGGACAGAGCAAAAAGAATTTTGGGGTGTCAAGAAGTTGAGTTTCCTGATACTTACCTGGGGCTTCCTTTGTTCTCCAAGAGATTAGAAAATAATTACTGGAACAAGTTATTAGAAAGGATTCAACATAAATTGGCTAGATGGAAGGGGAAGTTGCTGAGTTTAGCTGGTAAGACCCAACTCCTAAAAGATTCTCTTCAAAATATTCCAGTGTATTTCCTTGTTTAAAATTCCTGCTCATATAGGGCAGAAGATAGAATAGATTCAGAGGAAATTCCTGTGGTCAGGAACAAAGGAAAATAATAGATTTTCTCTTGTCAACTGGGATAAGGTTTGCAGGCCTAAAAGATGTGGGGGGTTAGGGATGAGTAGAATTCATATGCTGAATAAAGCCTTAACTGCAAAAATTGGCTAGAACCTTCTGAAAGGCTCAAAAGATTGGGTCAAAATCTTTCAAGCCAAGTACCTGAGAAACAGGAACTCTGGTTGTTTTCTATCTCAAATGGATCTCCCTTCTGGCTCTACCCTATGGAACCACCTTATCAGATTAAGGAATGTGCTAAAATTGGGGGCAAGGAAGAGAACAGGGAATGGATTTAACACAAACTTTTGGAAGGACCCGTGGATAGAGAATGCCACCATGTCTGCTAATGAGGAATTGAATCCCCTAAAATGTAGTCTTCACAGAATTTGTGGCACAAAGGTGAGTGAATACATAAATTGGGAAGGGGAGGAACCAAAATGGAAGGATTTTGATGCCTTGTTAAGGAGAAATAACCTGAGGGGTCAAAGACAGGTGAACTGGGCTCCTCTCCTCATCAATTTGCATAATTTGATTGGGGAGGCAAAGTAGTTTGATAGGGGAAGGGAGGATGAATGGCTCTGGAAAAGCAACCCTTATGGTTGTTTCTCAGTTAGAATGACCTATGAAGACTTGGTGAGGGACCAAGATGTTGTTCCTAGTTCCTTCTGGAAAGTGGTGTGGCTTAAGAATCTGATTCCTAAAATAAACTGTTTTTGGTGATCAGTGGCCCATGGCAATATCCTTACCATTGATAACCTGGTAAAGAAAGGTTTCCATCTGGTTAATTGGTGTTCTCTTTGTAAGCAAGAGGAAGAATTGATAACTCATATGTTCTTCCATTGTAATTATGCGAGGGAAGTGTGGTCCAAGGTGTTGTAGTTGCTCTCTTTGGATTGGGTTTTTTCCTAACTCAATGAAGTTGTTTATTGAAGACCAGTCTAACTATCCTTTCTCTCACAATGTAATAATGGATCTGTGGCATCAAGTTCCCCCCTTTGTTACTTGGGGGATTTGGAAGGAGAGAAACAAGATAATTTTTAGAGAGGTGGAGAGAAGAAGTGAGGAGGTGTTTCAGATAGTTAGAATTCAAATTAAGGAAAATATGGAGGTTAGCAAACTCAGCTTCTCCAACTCTCGGCCGAGCTATAAGGAGATGAGAATAAAACAAAATTGGGGTATAAGTAGAAACCTAACCAATCTGAACTGGTCTAAATTGCTTAAAAGGTTGGGTATTGTCTGGTGTCCTCCTATGAAAGATTGGGTGAAATGCAATTTTGACAATTGTTCTAAAGGAAATCTGGGTCAGGCTAGAGCTGGTGGCCTGGTGAGAAACCAGAATGGAGACTGCATATTGGATTTTGCTGTGAACCTAGGGATCTGTTCGAACAACAAAGCTAAAGCTATGGTTGCTTTTGGAGCTTTCAAATTCTTAAGGGAGTTGGGTTTCATAAATTTTATCGTTGAAGGGGACTCAAAAATTATTGTGGATATTTCAAATGATGTTGCTACTCCCCCTTGGGAAATTAAAAATATTATCGACAAATATAAAGTTATTAAAAATTATTTTACTATCTGTCGGGTTCTACATGTGTACAGGGAAGGGAATTGTGCGGCTAACTGTGCTACCAATGTGGCGCTAGAGTGTAGAGGTTGGACTAGGTGGACCAATGGGAACTTGCCACAGCCTCTGAGAGATATCATACTCAATGAAAAGTTTGAAAATGCATACCAAACGAATATCTAAGAAGTTGGTTGATGGCAGGATGGAAGAGTACATTGTGGCGTTGCCAAGCTTTCCTAACAATGATGGCTTAAGTGGTATGTGTGTACATAGGAGGATCCTTTAGGGAGATTTTTTCTTTAATTTCCCGTTAAAGAATATGATCGATAATCACATGCCGATTATAGTTCTCTTAAAGGTTTTCCTTTTAATGTGTGTCGATTTTCCCTCTGTTAGTTATTCACGAATTTCTGCAGAGGGAAATGGAAAGATTTTAATTACAGGTGTTATTGCTTGTAAAAATCATAATGCCTTTTGGGCTTTGAGAAATGTGAGGCTATCTTCCCTAAGAAGAATCACCTTGAATTGCAACTCTTTTGTGAGTTGGTTTTTAGCTTGGGTTTTGAACACTGGTTTTGGTCTGGGAAGAAAGCTATTTGTCGAGGAGAGAATGAAATCTAGCTAGTCCCTGCAAAAGAATTTACATACGAGCAAGATGGGAGGCCCAAGAAAAAGAACCGAACCGCCTAACTACCAGGTGCTAAAGTAGAATGTTGACCTTTGGAGAATGTTTGAAAACGCGGGAATGGTGTACTAACTCTTGGAGGACAGGCTGTGTTTCTATTGGTGCTGTGAAATTTGAGGTGACTTCTCGTTTCATAGCAGAGGCCACAAGGCTGCAAAACTCTGGTCTGAAGGTTGCCAAAAAGAGTGCAGTTGATTACCAACATTTTGTGGATAATTTTCTGCACCATGGGGAAAATCTCAAGCGGTTTCAAAATGGGTATGCCAGACTCGAACTTCCTCCTCCTTTTTCCTTTGTGAGTCTATTTGTTATGCGATATTTCACTCTTGAAGGTCGCTATATGTCTGTTCATGCTTATCATTTTCCTATTTTAAACTACATTAGACATGGGGAATGCATAAACCTATCATTTTACCTTTTGTCCTCTGTGCAATTGAATATTGAGAAAGGTGCTAACCCGCCGCTTCACTAAGGCTTAATGCTTACTCTGTACAAATTTTCCCTTTCCCAAAATCCCCATGGTAATCCTCTTAATGCTAGAGAGGAGAACCCTGACCCTTCTGATGAGGAAAATGTTGAGTTTAGGAGGGTGGAAAACCCTGAAGTTGATGAACCTTTGGTTGTTGACCATTCTCCTCGCAACCTCCCTGCTGTTGTTGCAAGACGTTTGTTTATCCCTGCTAAGAGTTCCTCCTTGGTGGCTAATATTTCGAACCCTTCTACCCCTCGGTCCCAAAAAAGTAAGGACTCTAAAAATGTGGACTTGTTGCTTAACAGAGTTACCCCTGAAAAAAGAAAACACTCTCCCTTGCTGCTTGAACTCCCTAAAGCCAAGAAACCTAGAAAAGAGGTCAATCTTTGTGATGTTATTCATATTTTGGAGGATGTGAATCAAAAGGAAGAGGTCAAGGAGAAATTACTAGGTTAGGGGAGTGGTGGGATTGGTGAAAGGTGGTCGGCACGACTGGCGAAGGCAACCTCAAAAGAGAAAAAAGGGAAAGAAAAAATGTTTGTTGATGTGGAGGATATCTCGGGTTATGAGGAATTTGAGGCTTAGGAAGATGATGATTATGAGGATTTTGACTTTGAGGAAATTGACTACGATATGGGGAAGATGAATTGGAGGAGGAAGAAAAAGATGAGGAAGAGGAGGAGCAAGTGGAGCCATTTGGAGAAAAGAATGAAATTGGGAATGAAGAGGATGCTGGACTCTCTGGTCGGGAGAATAATTCTGAAGATTTGAGTATTGATTTTCTTAAAAGCAGACTAACCTTTTTGCAGGTCCAATTTGAGGATATGGAAAAGGATCTAGTGACCCTGATGAGATTCTCCAACAGGTGATGAGACGTGCGATGCTGGGAGCGGCTTCAGGAGAAGCAAAGATTAGCATAAAACTAAAGAAGAAAGGAAAGGCTAACTCCCTCAAACTGCTGGATGAAATAGAGGGACCTGATTGGCGTGAGTACGTGGCTCTCTTAGGGGAGTATGGGGACCTGTTAAGGAAGGCCAGGGAATGGCTTGGGTTGCTGCTTTTCCTACTTTTGATGGGTTTTTTGTTTTTTATCAATATTTGGGACTGTTCGTATTTTATCTTTAAGATTTGGTGGAATACCACCTGATATACTGTGGACTTAATCAATGGTCTTCGTAGCTTAATCTTTTTTGGTAGTAACTTTTTGTTTTTGATAATTATGGTCTAGACTATAGCAATGGTTTTAAGTCTGGGCTTGCGTGCCATTTTCATGTTGTTTTTTGGTTTGGATGGTGGTGTTGTTTCCCACCTTGGTATCTCTTTTTGATTTGCTATTGTTCCATGGGATCAGGGCCCTTCCTTGCTTATATTATCAAAAACAATGATGATGAAACCATGTAGTTAAGGTTTAGACACCATAAAAAGATTTATTGTGCTATGTACAAATGTCATTGGGTTTTATTTTAATTTTGGAAATGAAATATTACACAAATCTATTGAGGTCTCCACTCCTAGATCCCCACTAGTTATTACGATCTCATCACGTCAGAAAATTGATTACAATGAGGGGGTGACGAGAAATTGGGATTTAACTCTTGAGTGTTTTGACTTAATTATTGCACAACTTGCTAGAAATCTCTTTAGATGAGACAACTTGTATAGTACATGGCTAGTGGAAGTGACATTGTAACTCATTTTGGTTCAAGTGAAATTGAACCAAATGTTGACTTTGATGCATTTTATAAAGAACAATATGAAGATTTTTTATTGTGTATTAAAACTCACTAAATTTTGAATTTATGAGAACTTTCATTTTTGCAAACTATGAGGTATTTAAATATTTTGTTGATTCCCAATTATGAGGTATTTATACACACACACACACACACACACACACACACATGCACATACACACACACATATGCACATACATACACATATATATATTTCCAAACATGTACCCATACCAAAGGAATTTTTTTGTTGTACCCATACCAAGACCAGTAACTTAGGTTGAACCTCAATCTGGACCACACATACACTTAAGTGTTTGTAGGATCGGATTACATAGTCCACATCAGCTTGCACCTTCGCACCCACAAGATTGACATTTACTCCTCCCACAAATTTCAACAAATAAATATTAGTCTAGGTTAGTCATGAATACATTCATACATACTCAATTTAGCCAGATGTAAGCATAATTGACATGATAATTCAATAGTCCATGTACAATAAAATAAACCAGGTTCATTAATGATCATCACCTTAATTGTCTACATACACATAGGCACGCATGTACACACACCCCAAAAAAACAATAGAATTAGCAACTTCACTAATCCAGATTAGGTTAGAACTAAGGGTGTTATAGAAGTTGGTTTTGTGGGGATGTGACAATTCTTTGGAAGAACCACTATTCTTTTTATTGGTTGTTTTCAATTGTAATTAGTCTACCTCCAACTACTTTTGTCTCAAATGAACTTCAACTTGACAGTTTTATATTTCCCCTCCCTCCAAAGAGCATTGTTGTCATACAACCCTTTGCACTTCCCTCAAATTGACTTCAACTCTATTGCTCATTTCCCCTTTTGAAAGGCCTTGAGTATGTCCTCCTAGGATTTCAAACATATTTGAAACAACAATAGTTTGACCCTATTTGATAATCTAATTCCACTTACTATTTCTTGTTGAAGACGTATTTTTGCTTTGGTTGTGATGAAGGTGTGCTCAACGCTTTGAGGTGCTTGAAGCACATTTTGATCTTGATGAAGGTGAGTTCAGCACTTTGAGGTGCTTGAAGCACATTCTAATCTTTTTGCAGTCCTTAGCAAACTGGCCATGTTTAGAATATGGCATGTATTACATTTGAAGGGCAACAGGCTATAATCAAATTTCTGCATAAATACCTATCCATCTAGATTTAATTTGATCGCTTCAAGGAAACATTTCTTCAAATCTACTTCCACATAGATTTAAAAACATGTAGAGTTGTCTTTTGGCTCAGCCTTATCAATAAAGTGGCCCAAAGTGCTACCAATGGTAGCCAATGATTTGTATCCTAAAAAATCAGAGGCAGACGGGGAAGTTTCACCTAAACAGGAACTACATTGGACATATCTTAAGCAGGATCAAAATCCATGAACCAATGTTTTAAAATATAATCCTCTTTACCACTTCTAAAAATCAGATCTATGTCCTCTTTTAGCTAAAAAAAGGATATGGAAACTTTCTCCACAAAACCAGCATTCATTCTGGAGATTAGTTCAATTATCCACGGTTTTAGGTCTTAGCCAAAGACCCATACACTTTATTAAAAAAGCAGAATTTTTTTTATTTAAGAGAATCATTGCTGAATGTAACTTTAGATACCATTAGCATTAGCCCAACAAGCAACTACAGCTGCTAAAACTTCAAAATCATGGAGTTCAAAAGCAAAGCCACAAGAATTTCCTATAGAAAGGTCTTAAGATAGACCAGACATCTTCGTGTTTGCAGCTGCTGCCACCATGGCCACTGCTGCGAGCAATGTGTGCATTGTTTTCATGCCCTAATGAAAGGTGTTTTCTTGCCCTAAAAAGTGTTTAACTTCCGACATCAGATCAATCCTCATCATTACCACAATGTTTTTTGAAGAAGCAAAAACTATGTCATTATCATTCAGACAACAAAAGTTTTTAACCTGTATATTCTTCATCTGTAAGGAAGAAGTTTATGAATCATAATCTGAAGTGATATGATTTGATTAAGAAAGATACACTAGTACTCCATATTCATCTTAGGGAAATCAACATAATATTAACAAGTAACAAAAATCACAACAATTCCAAGTGCAAATTATTCCAGGAGAAAAGGTAGGATGGCCATAGTAAAGTAGGGAAGTTTATCGACACTACTAAAATAAACCAAAAACACATCCATCAAAATAACAATGTATGTCAGGTATTTACAGACATTTCTTAGCATTATATATTGTGTATTTACAATCAGTAAAATGTGGAATGAGCTATCTCTCTCAAAGGAGATCCCAAAGATATCCATTGGGACCATATAAGAAGGTAGGGAAGTTCATCTACACTACTAAAATAAACCAAAAACACATCCATCAACATAACAATTTATGTAGGGTATTTACAAACATTTCTTAGCATTATATATATTGTTTATTTACAATCAAGAAAATGTGGAGTTAGCTATCTCTCTTAAACAAGGTCCCAAAAATATCCATTGTGATGGATTGCTTTGTAAGTAGGTTGAAAGATCCCATGGACTATATGCATTGTAACTCTACATTATTTCTCTCGCACATTGTTTTTCTTTCTTTTTATTGATTTACATGTGGAATTCACATAATGTATATTCAAGTTCAATTGATTTGTCAATAATATAACTTCAATATTAATTTACTCATAATGGTTGATCATTTTGACAATTTAATGTTCGATTTATCATGATTTCAAAATTAAAAATCACCCATCCATCCATATTAAAAATCATGATTTCATTGTTTGATTATCATGCAGACAAGAAGGTTTAAATATACTCATGATAGCATAATCGAATGGTCGTTTCATACATTACATTATCCGATGGAGCTTGAATCATGACTATCATTAGAAACATGTATTGATGTCTACAAGTCTTTCCAGTATTGTTGCATTATAAATTTATAATTGAGGTCCTTGCAAATGCAAAACTATGATCATACATCAGGTACGACAAGACTTACCTACATTGTAAATTGCATGGGAGAGATTTGCAGCAATTTTTGGTAACTTCGCAAGCATCTGAAAACATGTGTGGATTTCATCAACGTCAGAGGCCTAAATCACTTTTTCTCTCCGGTTCTCTAAAACTATTCCTTGAGACACTGATTTCCCAATGTTCTGTTGTGCTAAAGAAAATACTCCATTATTACAATCTTGCAGATAGCTTCATATAGTTTTTAATTTTGTTGTAAATTGTGAAGGTGGGCATGTTTATAGATTTGTTCTAAGGTAGGAATTTTCTTAGTGACTGAATTTTAGATCAATCACTTTTGCAGGAAGACGTTTTCCAAAGATCTGTTGATAGCATGCATCGAAGTTCATGTTCAACAATTAGATGAGCTACTCAAATTTTTGTTTTGGGTCTGTTATCAAAACAATTTTGCATGTTTGTATTTGTTGTGCATTAATATGCCCTTTTTCAAGTATAACAGTTTAGTTTTTGTGTTTGTATTGATGGATTGAATGTATCCACACTACTCGATGATGGTAAGAGACAAACAATAAGTCATATAAGGTAACTGTGACTAGATTATGTTTTCAAAAATGTAACTATTTGACAAAAGACAATGAAAATGGCTTTTACTGTCAGATGTATGTGAGACTGCACTACATACTTGCATATAGGCCAGGGGAGAGTTGGCATAATCCCACCATAGGACATTAAAAAAGTGGCAACAGATTGCTTGATCGGTATAGTAATAGAGGCATTAGATATGAAAATTGTGGCATGCTTAAAAATGTGTACAAAATGGACATTTCCCTGGGGTTTGTGGGTCGTTCCGCAGAATGGAACATCTGGGTTATGCCAATAATGGTACAATTTCTATTCAAGATGGTGAAGACATTAAGATTCTCTGTCTATGCTACAAAATGTTGTACATCAGTCCAACTTTGTATAAGTTTGAGCTTCTTTTATTCATATTGTTTACATACATGATAAATTGCAACTTCTTTTGCTCTTTTTTTTCTTAGTTTTTCAAAGATTAAACTAAGTATGAAAAAAAAAACATCTTTATCTCCATCCACAAAAATATGAAAAAAAACCATCTCTACCACCATCCACAAAATATAAAAAAAAAATATCTGTACCAACATCCACAAAATATGAAAAAAAAAACATCTCTACCACCATCCACAAAATATGAAAAAAAACATCTCTATCTCCAAAACCCATCCACCTGTTCCCAAAACTCTAAAAAACACTATTAAAAACATAATTTTGAGGGACCATGCATCTGTGGTAGACTTGCAAAATCCTGGGGCGAACTCCCTGCAGACCTGGGTGACATCATAACTAACTCCTATCGGTTATCCTGAAGGTTGTAAGGAGGCAAATTGGATCTAGATGCTAGTCCTGGTGTTATCGCCATTGGAGGGAAACACTAAAGATCGCTGATTATAGTTTGGCCTGGAAAAATCGCCTCACAACCAAGACCTGGACTTGAGGAACCTGCGCCAGTTAACCAGCTGCCATTTGACAATAAAAACTGCCCTTATTTGCTTATATTAATCTTAATTTCCTTGTCAGGAGTGAATATCAGATCTGGGCAGATTGGTGATAATCACCTACTTGTCCTAGCATGGATCGGTAGGGTTAATTAGGGCATAAGTGTTAGATCTGCACATCAGCTATCAGGCGCTTATCATTTCCTATTGATGTAAACTATTTTACAAACTTATACAGCCTATGATATCCAGACTTGTGAGTGCAGTCTGTTTATTTCTTTATATCAGAATTCTGTAAACTCCTGTGCATTTACCTAAGGTACATTTCAGTTGTAAACTTCTGTGCTCTTCCATTAGGTAATAATTACTGTTATTTTGAATTGGAAATAATGGAAAACCAATTTATACTGAAATACAGTGTTTTAATTTGTCATGCCAGAGCCTGAAATTGAACTGGTTAGTGTCAGTCCTAAAACTCTGCTTAAATCCATTTATTAACTGATTTCCAACTAATAATGTTTTGTGATGTTGTCCAATTGCTGATGAACATCCTTTGTAAATGGAAAAGCCTGTTGTTTTGGTTTATTGATTTCATGTATTCTTAGGACTTATATGACATCTGAAGACAATTTGACTCCACTGTTAAAAATGGTTTTAATCAAACCCATAATTACGACTTCTTGAATATTTGGGGAAACTTGTTTGCTGAACATTATGTATAATCATCCACTTCTTGCACTAGCATAATTCACATTTGGAACATAATGATAAAAGTCTTGTGATGACTTCAAATGTAAGAAAACTTCTATATATTAAATATTCACTTACATCACACTTAAATGGTTACAGTGATAGCATTTAGCTCACATAAAGCATTTAATAACTACAATGCATACCTTTCATGAAGAGCAACTAGACACAGAACGTAGGGCAGAGGGAATGCCGACATAGCTCTTGTTGTTGAATATAGTACCTACAGGAATTGAAAATGCTCATGACACCTGGATGGAGAGGGTTTGCCCCTTCTGCCAAAGACTAGATCAATAAATTTGTTGTGGTTTTTGAGACCTCACTCTCACTTTCTCCATCCAAAATTATGTTTTGTTGAGCTGTACGTTTGGAGGCGTTAGAGATGGCATTTTCATAAATTGTCCACAGTATTTTAGATTCAGGATGCCCTTTTATGATATTGTTAACAAACCTTGTCTCTGTCATCGTCATTACCGTCAACAGAGGAAGCGCAAGGGCATTGATGGATTTGATTTTCTGCCAAACCAGAAACCTGGGCTTCAAAGTCTTTTCCAAACTGCTTTGCAGCAAAGCAGGGTGCTTCACTACATAGTTTGCAGGGAGCCCCATGGTATTAACTAGAAAATTCATCTTTTCACGAATATTTTTCTTGGAGAAAGATAAGACTAGAGGGACAGCCCCAAATAGTTGCCAGGTTTCTTCTGCTGAGAGCCCGCAGAGTTTGAGATTCTCTATATTGGACTCTAACGTTTTTGTGCTTCTCATAGCCACTATACCTACAATATATTTATACATTTTTCTTTCTTTGTCATCGCCAATCTTGTGAATGAGATCCATCTGTACAGGCGTTAGAGACGTGCGCCCGAGAACTTCCGGATACAGCCGTAATAAGCTTAAGAGCCCTGTTCCACAAAAACCCCATCCTTCCCAGAAAGCAAGTGAGGGCTTTAGGGTCTTCTCCAAGCTAGCACTGACAATTCTTGGTGCTCTCGCCAGGGCTTTAACGAACACTTCCTGGGACTGAAATACATTCTTCAGAAACTTCATCTTGGGAAGAAGGTTGTTGAGGCTTTGGGAAAAAATGTGTGGATTTCTACTCAAAATTTTGGCCAGGTTTCGATCCACAAAACCGAAATCTTCCAGCAGTTTGAGCTTAGGTTCCAATATTCTTTCTGCGATTCCAAGAATTTCGGGCGCTATCCTCACTATATGGGCAATTTGAACTTCAGAGAAGTCGCGCTTCTTCAACAAATGAATAACCTTCTCTACGTTGTGGAGGGTTTGAAGCTTCTGCAATTTGGGGTACAACTTGAAAATCCGACTAATATCAGCCTCAGACATGTGAAGTTTGGAGGAGGCAAAGTGTGAAAAGAGGGTCTGTGAATGAGCTTCTGTTGATAAAACATTGCGAAAATGGAATGGGTGTAGAAGAAACAGTTTGCAGCAGAAATTGGAGTTGATGGGAGGTGCTACAACAACAAACAGTTTGCGGCATAACATGGTGTTCATCATGGCAGCTGCGGCGACAACAAAGGAAGAGGTGTTATCACAAAAAAAAAGTAGAATGTCAACATACCTGGGAGGGGTGAACACATCAAATTGATTTACCTCTAACTAGGAGGTGCAATGATAGGAAAATAAGTTTAATTAATATTCTAGGGAGTACAAAAATACACATTTTTATTTTTCATTTCTTATATAAATTTTTTTTAAAGTATGATGCAATAAATTGTTATATTTTTGTGTATAGAATTTCTTTTTAAGATTTATTTTTATTTTCAATTAAACTAGCATACCTTTATTTAAAAAATATATCTAAGTATGTCGAGAGATATCCTTGTGTAGTAAATTGATTAAAAAACAACATTATTTTAACCATCTAAACAACATCATTTTAAATTGGATGATGTTTGAGTTCTTTAAATTGGGAGTTCATTAATTAAGAGTTGATTTATCTTACTTTAGAGTTGTTTAAGAATTATTTCACTTTATTTGATTTATTCACCATAATTGTCACCTTTAGAGTTGTTTAATAATTATTTCACTTTATTTGATTTATTCACCATAATTGTCACTTTAATTGTGATACATGACTAGGTAGACCTTTAGTTCTTCTTCACACTTTCTCCATGATTTTACAATGTGCCATTGTTCTTGATAATTTTTAACATTAAATTTGTTATTGCATTTTAATGAATTCTTTGAGGTTGAAGGTTTTTTGAAGATGAGAGAGTATATTATAGAGTTAGATCATCATGATTGACTTTACAAATGATTATTACCAATAAGGCATGTTACAGACCTAGTTAATATTTATTAAGATTCATAGTGGTCATCACCAAAGAATGCATTTACTCACTTTAATGGGACATCTATCAAACATACCCATTAACCTCATATATAAATAACATAGCACCTTATTCATTGATTTTCAAATATCCTTAAAAATAGCCATATCAATAAGAAACTTATTTTCAAAGTGAATTATAATTATAATTATGTTTGTTAAAAAAAAAAATTGTACGGATCTTAATCTTTTTCGGCTATGCTTAGAAAAAGAGTATATTTAAGTAAAACTTTGAAATTGTTGCCGTCTCCTGAAAAAAATTTCACAAATGGTTCAAACTCTATATATTTTAGACTATACACACATAAAAACTTACACAAGTTTTAACACATTACAGAACATAATTCGATTTAAAAAAGAAAAATCTATATAGTTCAAGCCTTTTGTTCATACAACTATTTTATTTAACAAATCTTATTTACTCATGCATGTAGTAAACTTATTTTCTAGAATTTTTTTTGTAACTGAGCTTTATTAGTCAAGACAAACGAATAAACACTCTTTTTAAGAAAATGGTAAATCTTGGCATTTAGCTATATTTATCAGTTCATATGCAGTAAACCCCATCCAGAGTAGGGCAAGATTTTGAAATCCAAAAATATTAAGAATCAACTTGCAAACTTTTCCCCTAAAACAAAACTTAATTTTGTTGTGACACCAACACATCAGACGTCCCCTTGAGCTCACCTTAAATCTTGCAAATTGATATGTTCGTCTACTTTGAACAATTTCAAGCATTTTTGAACCTGACATATCTTTTATTAATTTTTATGGGCATGTGAGAAAAATCAAGGTAGTTATAGATGTATGTCATGAAGATCTGGAGCAGCTGAGTTTGTAGTTGTTGAATTCCTTTTCTGCAAGTGAAAAGAGAGATACGTTTAAAAAACAAACCTTGGTTTTTTATCCACTACAAACTAAATCAACTTAATTTAAACTAAATTAGATACCAGTCTTAAATCCCTTATGAATATAGTTTAAAATAGAAACTTATCTTTGGGAAGAAAACCTTCTCCTTTGCATTTGTCCCAACTTTTCCAATCACAAACCATGTCTCAATGGAAAAGAGCCCAAAAACTATTAACACAATACATAAAACTCATGATTTGATTTTATAATGTTTTATGAGGATTGTAGGCAATGTGTTAAGAGTGTTTATATTCAAAGCTGCTCATGTGAGGGACAAAGAAAACATAAATAAATTTAAATGAAAGAATAATAATAGAGATGACTATGTATAAGAAAGAAACCATAGATTTTAAAATAAGATGTTAATATTAGAAATATCTTATGTCATTTAAAATCTAAAGAAAATTTTGTTTTTAGAAAGTAGAATGAGAATAGAAATAAGGTAAAACTAAATTTATAAAATCCCCAAAAAACACCACAAACTAAGAGATACCTATTTATAGATTTTAGTATATAAATACCATGTGTATGTTTGTGGAGAACAAGACTATTGTTTCTCTTGTGAGTAATTGACATGTCCTCATTTTTCATATTAGTGGAGGAAGATTGGGACAAAAGAGCAAATCGACAAATATATATTAAGATGCTTCGCCAACAAAATGAATCCAATTGCAAGGGAAATAGTGATTCGGAGTTTATAAATCAAGATTTTTTTTTTTTGATGTTCTGAGTAATAAAAAAAAATTCTAGATTGGAATTTAATTAGATAAAAAGTGATCCAGAGAGCTCCAGGGAATCCACACACTTTTCAAATCAATGAATAGCCATAATTTTGTATGCACAATCTAATTAACTAAAGAGAACCGCTCATAGGTTTATTTCTATAAAAGATACCTACATTTGGACAGTATCGTTGCTAACAAGGTATGCATCTGCACCAAGGACTCTGAGTCCTTCTTCTCTCTTCTTCTTAGAAGAGCATATAACAGTCACATGATGCCCAAATGTTGTACATTTCTTTATCAACCATCCTATAAAAAATATTTACTAGCCATTCTATACAAAATATGAAGAAGTGCATATGACATCTTTCAATGAAAGAACAAAATGTTACCTATCTTAAACCATGGCGATTCTTTTATTTTTTGTTTGTACTTCCCATAAGCGCACCTCAAATATTGCAATTTGAAATGATCGCTAAGTTTTGTTTTATCATAGAGTTGGGCATATGCATGTTCCTTCTTTAAAGAAACTAACACCTCCTCAATGCCTCCTTGTTTTGGGTGTCAGGGTGCTTTTCGTAACTTTTTTGTGTAGTCTATGAGCTCTGTGTTGTACAAGGTGGAAGATCTATAATGAAGTCATCTTCACTCATTTAGAGTATTTTAATATTATAGAACTAATGCCTTCATTAAACAGATAACAACAAAATTAATATTTTAAAACTACAGAAGCAATGCCTTCATTAAACAGATAGCAACAAAATTGTTTTAGAATAAGATAAAATTGTGGCTAACTGACCTCAAGAATTTGCACAAAGAGGCACAATGCCAAATGATCCAACTAACGACGATGCTCAATGAATTTCTTTGCAATATGAGTTTCACAACCTCCACAACTGCTAGCAATCCCTCAACCATTTTGGGAAAATTGAGGAAGCTTTGGATGTTGCTCGGTAAGAAATCTCTCCTTGGCCATTGTCATCATGCTAAAAGGTTTGAAAATGTACAAAATAATAATAATATAAAATCAATTTAAAACCATTCATTGCATGTAAACCGTTAGTTACAATCGTTTTATCTTCTCACGCTCTTTAAAACTAAAAAGAATAGCTTTAAAAACAAAGCAAAACAGTAAAAAATCTAGTCCACTTCTATTTCTAATGTCACTATAGAAGCCTTTCGGCTTAAATACAAAATAAAAATAAAAATAAAATATTCATTTAAAAATAATTCAACAATTACTAATTATAATTTTAGAATAAATTATGAACTAAAATGTACCTATAAAATCAAAAAAATTCTATTCTTTTTTCTTTTAGTATAATTATAAAATAAAATTATACTTAAAAAATGCATTTAAAAAAATCATAAAATAATTTACATAGGGAAGGTTTTGATTTAAAACTCTTTAATATGTTTGCAAAAGAAATCACCACAATATCTTGAAAACTTAAATTTTATTCTAAAATTAAATTAAATTCTAATTTCTAAAATTTATAAAAAATATATTATTTAGTTTTTAAATAATTAATTAAATTGTATTATCTATACAAATGAATAAAATAAAATTTCATATTCATTTTAAATTTAGATATAAAAACAATTTTTCTATTTTATTTTTTTCTTTTTTGTATGTAAAATTATTTCATTTTCTAAAATCATACTAAAAAATGCATTTAAAAAAATTATAAAATCATTTACATAGGAAAGTTTTTTGATTTAAATCTTTTAATTTAAATAAGAGTTGCATTTTCATCTTTGCTTCTATGCATGCTTTTTGATTTTATGTACAAACATCTCTGAATGAGGTAAACAAGATTTTATCGCCTATTGCATGTCATTTGAACGTTTACTTAAATGCAAAGAATAAAAATGTACTCAAGTTTTGCAATTCATTATGTGAGTGTAGTCTCAACTTAATAATTTACATAGGAAAGTTTTTGATTTAAATCTCTTTAATATGTTTGCAAGAGAAATCACCACAATATCTTGAAAACTTAAATTTCATTCTAAAATTAAATTAAATTCTAATTTCTACAATTTATAAAAAATATATTATTTAATTTTAAAATAATTAATTAAATTGTAGTGATTATCTATACAGATGAATAAAATAAAATTTCATATTCATTTTAAATTTCAATATAAAAATAATCTTTCTATTTTTTTTTTCTTGTAGTGATTATCTATACCAATGAATTAAATAAAATTGCATATTCATTTTAAATTTAGATATAAAAACAATCTTTCTATTTTATTTTTTCCTTTGTGATCAAATCTTTTAGTTTATGTAAATATGTGAATTTTTTAATTATTTATTTGTTCTTTTTGTTTCATCAAATCTCTTTGATTTGATTTTTGTGTTTCATCAAATCTCTTTGATTTGATTTTTTGTTTCATTAAATATCTTTTATTTGATTTTAAGATAATAAAAAAAAGGAAGAATCTATGCTTTTGCTTCATGCACAAGTGATATCACTAAGTCCTTAAGGAGATGTACGATTTCAGGAGGAGCTAACCATTGCATTATTTTAGCTCCATGGAGAAAACAAATCAAGATATGATGGTGACAACTTGTGTGAATACAATTAAAAATATTGATCATATGAGTAGATAAGATGTCATATTTATTTGTGCTCCTAAAAAATCCCCTTGAGAGTAAATTCTAACCCAAAAATTGCAAAAAATGGAATTATATTTACACTGGTACAAATAGTTAATTTTACGTATATTAAACATCAAAAAGTGTTGACATTAATATCATTTTCAAAATTTTACTATGAACTTTTGGCCACACTTGAGTACTAATAGGTCAATATTAAAATGATTCAAATTTGTAGGATGAGAGCATCGATATCTTTGAAAATCATACAAAAGTTAAGAAATTAAATAAAAATCCTGAAACAACATGAATCAGTGCTACTGCTCATCCGTGGCAACCAAATGAAGATGCAAAAACCAAACAAGTTGAAGGTCAATTTAGAGTTTTACATAAATGTAGGAGTTGTTCTGAATTTGATATAGTAGATCACTCTAGTATGAATGAAAAAAATGATTCAAATTTGTAAGATGTGAGCATCTATATCTTTGAAAATCATACAAAAGTTAAGAAATTAAATAAAAATCCTGAAGACAACAGTGATATCATATATATTAGAGATTATACTGGCAACACTTTGCTAGAAGTTGGTACAAAAAACAAAACAAAAAACTTTTGAAAGAGAAAATAATTCAAATCCAAAAACTCAAATTGATATCAAGAAGGAAAAATAAGTCATTATGTTTCGTATTATGATTAAAAAACAATTGATTACAAGTAAAATAAGAAATGTAGATACCTACACAATCCGCAATTGTTTCCCTCTCCCAATCGCAATCTAGACTTTTGTCTGTCCCTTTTCGAAGATGGTTGCCTCTGGTTCAATGTTAAATCTCTTTTTTAACTCCACCTACATACAAAACTTTTGTAGTTAAAATCATTTACTATTGATTGAGGTAGCTTTGAACAAAAAAAAAACAAGATTTGGATCTTATCTATAGTAATATGCAACCAAGCAAATCATCAATCCAATATGCATAAAGTAAACCACGACTAAAGCTTGCATTACCAAGTGAAGCTTTGTACAATTCAAACAACATACACTCTTGACAAATTTGTTTACTAAACAGTGTACACACACTCTAAGCTCTTTGTGCATTATACAGTTGAAGGGTAGTGTTCATATAAGTTTATGTACGAAATGAAGCATTGGCAATACAACTTTATTTTTATTAGATATTCAAGATATTTTTGTTAAAAATCTTTTAAAAATTATAAAAGTGTGAAAATATTGTAAATTAATATGGATTTCCATAACAAATATTATAAAATGATATATATTACTATTATAAATTAGAATACTATATTATATTTCCTTAAAAATCTCATATTTAGTAAAACTATAAAAAGATGATGAAAATACATGCTTTTAAAGCTTACATATAAAAAAAAATCTTAAATATAATATTTTAATTAAATAAAAATTCTAAATTGATATTAAAAAAATACTCAAGATCATCTTGTCTAAAACAAGGAAATTTTCAACTGCTTTAAAATTTGGTTTAAAAGCATAAATCTATTATAAATACTTTACTTTGTGACGAGTTAGTAGACGTTAATTTAAATGGGGAGAATAAAAATGTACACATACTCGTTGATGTGAGTGTAAGAAGCCTCTCGGCTTAAAAATTCTAAATTGATATTAAAAACATATTTAAATCATCTTGTCTAAAACAAGGAAATTTTCAACTGCTTTAAAATCTGATTTAAAAGCATAAATCTATTATAAATACTTTACTTTGTGACGGGTTAGTAGACGCCAATTTAAATGGGGAGAATAAAAATGTACACATACTCCTCGATGTGAGTGTAAGAAGCCTACCGACTTAATTAATGATGATGAAAATTTATATATTTAATTTATATCAGAGAGAATCCATCTCAGTGGCACCAAATAAAATACTTTTTGGAACACAATCATCAATTTCTTTTCGACATTGAGAGTGTCTAAATGACAAACCATTAGATTTCAAACATTACATCTTCGATTTTTTGTTTTTTCCCCTTCTTCTTCTTGTTTTACATCATTTACCTCATTATATTAAACATGCATAAACACTCCTGTTACTAAATACTTTTCAGACATCCCATTCTCTACCTTTGACCACTTTGCACATTTACAACTAAAAAAATTATTTGATTAGAGTAAATTGAAAAATACAAACCTTGATTCCCCTTCCAAAAGAAATGCCTCAGACTCGCACTGAGGAGGTCCAAGACCGAGTCCCTTCACTGCAGTAAACTTTTTATTCTATTTTTCTTTCTTAATGTCTATTGAATAACTCCAGAAGTGGCAGATTTGTCCTAGATAACTCTTATCATAGTAGCATTAAACTGTAATGTTCTTGTCACTCCAAATTTGATCTATTCATACAGTGCTGTATCAAATAACAATATAAAGTTGATAATTAAGTTATCTTCAAGTCTGCTCACTTTCTCCTTACAAACAAAATTGTAACTGCACTCCACAACTAATAAATATGCATATTAAATTTTAAGGAGTCGCTAGTTGTGTTCTCTTTTCCTAGACTCACGGCTCAATTGCTTTACTATGACTAAATTGTCAATGCTGCCATATATAATAAAGCATCCTTGTCAAATCATTGAATGAAGCTGACTAAAGAATATGAAATTTAAATAGTGATTCAATGCTACCATGAGAACTCACCGCTTCCATCAATATAGACCTTTCCTGCTTCATGCCACTATTAAAAGATTCACTATAATCTTTTCTAAAACAAACTTAGAAAAAGTTCACAAGTTCCAGCTAATTACACATGGAATTTAGTCACAATTCTGGGTAAGATTGAATTCTGCAAGGAACAAATCTATCACAACCTCAATGTATACATTCTAATGCAAATTTCATAGCATCATTCAATGTTAATACCTAAGCCAATATACCCTTAGAGTCTCCATAAATTTGACCCTCTTTACTGAGAATTTTATTTGTACGGTCTTGAATGCTTTTAAACAAAAAATGCTTAGTTATTCCCTTGTATTTTCACTTGTGTTTTCAGATCATCTGCACTTTGAAATTTGTCTCAGAATAAGACATCATAAATTTCAACAAATTTCAATAGCTAAATCAACTACAGAATGTGAGTGATTTTGCCAATACCAATCAGGGTGGATAATCTCACCACCAAAATTGATCTTCCTTCAGAGGGTTTCCATCCTCCAAAATGTTGTGGTGAACTCTATTCAACCAAACAAATACCTATTCTCCAAATCCAAAATCAGCATACCTGCAAAAATACTCCTGAATGCTTTTATTTTCCTCCTCTTTGTAACTCCTCTTCATAACTATTGGAGGGGGCCAAACATGTATGTTGCTTCTATTGGACATGCATGATCTAGTTCATGCCATTCACACAATACCCACTACATCCGCGAGTCAGCATGCCATGCCACGATTGGAAACTGTATTTGTGTTGATTGGATGCCTGAGTACACCAAAGTTTTGATAGTTCTCTAGCAGTGATGCCCCCCCCCAATTTTCATAGTTCTATAGTTCGCTAGCTACTCCATCAAAGATTGCCTTTATAGTTGCTGCAATTGAGCTATTCGAATAGTAGTTGTCGGTACCGATCAACTGCAATGTTTGCCCAGCTTACAGAGAGGGCGGTTCTTGCGCGATGGTGTCAAAAGCGAGAACGCAAGGCACTAAGATGGTTACCACTATAGTTCCCACCGAAGTCTAGTGCACCGAGCAACCAGAGGGCCTGGTTTGCGTGTACCACATACAGACAGGAAAGGAGAATAGAATAATGATTCGATGATCTCTCTCTTCTTTCTGCCTATCTAGTCTTCACATACAGGCGACGCTAGTGTGTTTCAAAATTCTAGTTCTGGGTACGCGTGTTTGTGTAGTGATTCGATGATGCTATGATGGATGCCTAGATGTGTTTCGTGGTCCACATGAGTTCCTTCAGTGTCTGTTTGAGCAAGCTGCATTTTGAGAGATAACTCGGAAGGTGCTCGATCTTCATTTGCACCAGTCTATTGTTGTTCAATTGACCAGTGGTTCTCGATTCCCTGCTACTATGGGTGCAGGGAGGGAGTTAAATAGTTTCAGGATAGGTACGATGAAAAAGCTATCGAGATCGAGAGGGACTATAGATCATAGTTGTCGTATTCTGGGATAACCTCAATGGAGGGTGAGGCGATCAATGCATTTTCCGGTAGATTCCTAATGAATTCAATTTGTTACGACACTAGAGTGATAGTGACAAAATTTATTCGATTCGTAGAGAAGGATAATCTAGAATAGAAGAGGGAATCGAACAGTAACCAATCGTCCTAATGCACCGGAGCTACCTAAAACGTGAAACTGGTGCCACATAAGAGATGTGTGCCCTATAGATAGTAGGGCTACTCTCGCAATGGTGGCTTTCTTATCACCCCGGAGTGGACTAAGGATCGACTTAAGTAGGAGAAGACGTTGGTTAGTGCGATAAACCAAATCAAAGGTAGGAAGAGCTACCTTCTCCTTTATTCTCCTTTATAGTATAAATGGCAGGTTTAGTAGTCTACAATGGACAAAATCTCCTGGGAAGTCTTGTAGTAAGTGTATAGAGGTTTCTCACGATACCCTCAGTACAGTGAAGGAGATCATCACTCAGTAGGCCTGGTGCTGGTCATTTATCCTCTCCTGGCATCACTCACTGGATCAATGCAAGTGTAAGCACCTCCCTCTCCTTTGGCTTCAACTCACTCAAAAGTGCAAGCAACCTTCCTTCTGACTCACTCAAAAGTGGAAATGTCTATCCTAGGATCTAGGTTAGGACTTGGTACCAGGTGGTGACTTACTTCATTTCAATAAATAGGGTAGGTGTAGTTGATTCGCCCAGGAAAGATCCTTAGCTCTTGATCTTTACGAGAGCGCCTTCACACTAATTTTTACATAAAGGCCCCCTACTGATCATTAGTTACTCGAACCCATCCCGACTTGATTGGAGAATTTTTCCTTCTTCGGTGCTCGTTCCCGATTTTAGTTGTGACACATGTGACCTATAAAGAAAGTGTGACTCGGCCTCTTAGCCATCCACTATGGGGACGAACTCACTTGTCGCACTTCTACTGGAAATTGATCAAGGAAGGACTGTAGACACGTAAAATATACTGATTGACATCGTGCATCTGATCCTGACTCACTAACATTGTTTCTTCCTAAATCATCCCTCGGTCTAACCATTTAATCAAATCCCCTTATCTGATTAAATTCATCAATATTCCACTCTTGAATAAATAAATCATTTTATCTAATCAAGTCATCTCTCTTGTTAATTAAATCAATCCATTCGATCTAATTATCCCTATTTAATTAAATAATCAATTTATTTGATTAAATCTCTAAAGTCTATCATTAAATTAAATAAATTAAAACCTTATTTGATTTAATCTAACACCATCTCTTTTAATTAAATAAATCAAAATCCTTATTTAATTAATCTCTTGTCATATTCCTCTCTTATTTGATTTAAATAAATTCATAAATTTGAGTCAAATAGGTCACATCATCTAACCTCTCTCATTAAATTAATTAACCCTTGATTAATTTAATCTCATCTCATGTTCCATCCTCTAGATAATGCAAGTTGCACATGAAAATAGATTTAATTCATTTATTAAATCTCTATTTTCCTCACAAGGCATCTTTTGGAATATTCTCTCAATTTGAATTCAAAAATTCTAAGTCAACATGTACATCCAACAAGAAAATAAATTCATCTTACATGTCCTTTGCCTTGATCCAAGTGGCATTTATTGCATTTTCCTTTCCCTCTTGCATGTCATTTCAACAAATTTGAAATTCAAAATTATGCATTTATTGACACAAACCCCAAATCTTGCACATCCATCATCCATTCATAGCTTGACAAGTGGCATCATATCATTGGATGAATGTTAGTCCCACATTGTTCAAATTTGGACATTCATCCATTTTGAAATTCTATAAATAAAGAGCTCATATCCTTATTTGATCATCCACAATCTAGACAAAGTTACCATGCTCAAATATCTCTTGAATTTCATCCATTATCATTGAGTCATAGCTAGGTTTTTGCATATTTTAGCTTGGAGCACTCTTCAATATCAACAAAAGTGGATCAAATCTTCATCAACACATCAAGTTTGCATCTTAGGAATTGGGAAAGGGCCAATTTTCACATCAAATTGGCACCAATTCCCCCATGGGATCATGAGTTTGCACATCTAATTAGGATTTAATCTTTATTTTGTCATTTTTATTGAGTTCTTCACTATTTTCTTCCTAATTTGAATGTTGTAAATGGATTTCATGGGGAATCCTTGTTTTAGCTTGCAATTCCTTATGTAACTTGTTTATTCATGTTGTTTTGCAGGTACTAGGAAAAGGGTTCGTACAAGGACTCTTCGAGCCTAGTGTAAATCATATTTGACATTTGTTCTAAACCCAGCCCAATGATATAGAGTGCCCTAGGAGAGCGAACCCTCGAGCCTTGACTCAATTGTCCAGTAACTCAAGTAGCATAACACTCAGCCGCTCCGCTCCTATTTCAAATACTTCTATCATATCACTACTACATCATAAACTAGCTTCCTATCACCCACTAACAAATATGTTTCTTCTTTCCCTCGCCCCCACCCACTATGATTCTTAGGAACCCATTGGGTGCTAGCACAAAGAGAATAGTAACTAGGTGCTAGGAATGGGAATGGGGATTAGTTATCTCTTGTTGTTGTAGGTGTAGGTCTTGTGTATGCTCTTGTTGCACTTGTTGGGTGGCATTGTTGTCCTTTGGGTTTAATGCCTCCCGCTCTCTATTTGACTGGGTCCCCTCTATCTGGGCCTCCTTGGGAGTGTTGAGGCTACTATTGCCCTGCCTTGTGTGGCTGGTTTGTGTTCTTGTCAAAAAAGTTCGAGGAGCATTCTTAGTATGTGCCCATGCATTGATGGTGCCATTGTCGTCCTGCTCATAAATGATTTGAAATGGGTTTTGTAAAGTTACTATGTGAAGCATGGGTTGGAGAAAGTTCCATCGGTATCCATCATCAATGTACATGGCCTGAACGACGTCATCAGGGCTGGCAGTAAGTACTATGGGTATGTTTCGTTGTTTGAAATAAGGGGGCTCATAGGAACATGGTAGGTGGCAATCCTGTCCCGAGAGTAGTTGGATTCATATTCCCCAATTGTTTTCATTAAGGGCATATCCTTTCTCAAAATAGGGGAAAAGGAAGAGGTCAAAAATATTATTGGCCCCTACTAGAGTAGGGCCTTGCACACGATTGATAAATGCATCAAATTGGGATGCGATAGTGAAACAACTGGTTTCATCGATGAAGAACCCCTGTCCTACAATGAGCAACTATGGGTTTTCAATGTTGTGTCCTTCCCCTTGTGGGTAGCTAAGCTCCCTAGCAAGCCACTGTAGAACCTAGTATAGTCCAGGAAGTTGCTATGGTTCATATGGGGAGCAAAGGTTCTTCCCTTTATGGGTGTACAGATGTTGTAAACATAGTTCAAGTCATTGGGGAATAGGTATTAGAGGAGTTAGGATGGTATACCATTCGGTATAGTGATACATATCTTGTAGATTGTGGTAATGTAGAAGGGCAAGATAGGTGAAGTCGGGATCCTCTTAGCAAACGATGCCCCAAGAGTGCTTGTTTCGCAATTCATGTAGCAACTTAGCGCCCTTGTAGTTACAATAGTTCAGTAAAAAAAATATGACCATTGTTTCGTCAAACACCAAGAGTTCTAGATCGTCCTTGTAGGCATAGCGCACGATAGAGAACCATGTGGAGAAATTACACTTTTTACTTGGGAACTCCATAAAGGCTTGGAAAATGCGTCAAACGGTGGTATTCTGGGAAGTGCCAGAGCACTAAAGGGTGGTGTGGAAATGGTATTCGTTGGATTCATGGTTCTCACGTTCTATGATGATTCTTTGGCAGTTAAATAGGGCATGCACCCTATCCATGATGATTTTTTTGGTGATGAAATGTCGTTCTAGTGCTTCTATATGAGTGAGTCTGATGAGTATAAAGCATGGTAGCTAGGAGAGGGTTGGGGAATCGGTGTCATCGAAAGCAGGTGCATTCTTTTTGTTGGCCATGTTTGTTGGGGGTAATGGTAGGTTCCCAACTAGGGCTATTATCTAGGCATGGTTTCCCTATGGGCTTAAACCCCTTATCGAGTTGTATGGATAAGAGGTGGATTGATCTATTCCCTATTGGGCCTAAACCTCTTATTGGGTTATATGGATAAGAGGTGGATTGATCTATGTGGGTACTTTCATCCAACTGGAACTATAGCCATGGGGCAGGACTAGAATTCAAACAATTAAACCCTACCAACCCATTCACCTTAGGTTGGGGCAAGCAGGCTGGCTAGAAGCGAGCAAGGGGCCAAAGACAATAGTTATTCAGAGCTATAGTGCCCCATCTATCTTAGCAGGCCAGCTAAAGAGGATGGAGATGCCCATTGCATAGTAGAGACTTTCATCTCTATGCCCAAGCTTTGACATTGACTTGAGGCGTATCTATATCCTCCTACCCAAGGCATATCCCTATATCCTCCCACCTCCCCCAGTGGGGTTGGCTATAGTGAAGCACAAGGTAGATTAATACTTGAAGCCCAAAGGATCAAAGCCCCTACCATCTATGAGGCTCTTGAATCCAACAACTACCAATATATCCCCTATAGGGTGGGGGGGAATTATAGAAGCTTAGCGATTAGGACTTCAACTCAGAAACACCCTACTATCTATAGTCGAACTAGATTCTATATGTAACAAGCCCTAATCGTTAATTTTTTTTGTGAATTCACCCAAAAGTAACTTATTTAATTTAGTTTAAGTAGATTTTAAAACTTAAGTTACTTTTGCATCATTAAAATAATTAATTTAAGTTGTTTTTTTAATTTAACCTTTTTGGACAACTTAAAATTAATTATTTGATTATGATGTTGAATTAATAAAAATTGGGAACATTATAGTTCGCCCTTCCCAAATATTGCCTATCATCAAGTAATGTCAGCACAACCATGAAGCCACCTAACTAAAACTAGTTGTGTTTCCAGGATCCCAAACCAATCTTTGAAAATAACCACCAAGCTTCTGTTGTGCCACTCCAATAAAAACTATGAATGTTTCATGCCAAATTTGAGCTCACCTCTCTTGTGACCCTAAAAAGACATCAACCTCCAACCCAAAACTGAAATACCTCTAAGAATTAAAATCTACACCATGAGAATTCTACTACCAAGACACCTTAGTGAGGTCCACATCTATAATCCAACTGCTTGACACGATCTTAGGCAATATGACAAACACTCTAATCAATAAGAGAGAATCATCTTCAACAACAATCATCATGAAGTTCCAAAAATGATACAGATAAGTCACTGCTAAGCTGCTGATTAAATAGGTGACAACAATATGAAATATGCAATTTATTGGTCTAAAAATGTTTCCCTTGTCACAAACTAAAATAATCTCATTAACACCCAATTTTTGAGTTCCAAAAAAACTTCTGTGTACACACCAAATTACATAAATGGTTGCAATCATCAATGTAACATCTAAATATGTACATAGACCAACAACCTGGAAGAATTGCCACAACCATTAATCATCAAGATGGAAATAAGGAGACTAACTGAATCATATCTGATAAATATTCCACACTTTGTTGCCACATAATTTGCAAGTACTAAAAATTAATCAGTTCATTAGCTAATTTTTTAAAAATAGGGATTTCAATGTTGGAGCAGCAACCACAATGAAGAAAAAATTGTGTATGCATAGGGTATGTGAGCCTAGAATTTATTGGAGAGACCTTTCCAATGACTAAACTATCATTATCATTAAACTTCCACTAATAAATGCTCCACTCATTGACTAGAAGTACTAACCAAACCAACTATATGCAAGTAACCAAAATCATGTGTTGGTTGATTGGGAGGTGGACAATAGCTACAAATCTGCAATTTTTCCTAATACTCAACTAAAAAATAGATCTTGAAAGTCCATAAGCCCAATATTGAATTATTACCTCACAACTAAGAGTTTTACTTAGATCTCATATCTTGTGTTCATCATCAACCATATCACTAGAATTAGGAAGTGCTTCATCCACCATCACAAAGAGCGGATTATCAAAAGTGTACTTTGCATCCCACTCAAAAAGGGGATTATTTACTTGATCCAATTGATCATCTTGTAGTTCCAACTTTGTTCTTGCTAACTTGGAGGTTTTCTCTAAATCAAAATCAATATAGAGCCCACCAAACTCATCTATTGCTTTCCCGATTTCCTTAGCTCTTTCCACATTTTCTTGTTCCATAAATAGTTTTGAAGTAGCTAGCTGAATTTCTTTTTCTTGAAGAGTCATTTGAGTACTCTCCAAAAATTCCTTAGTAGATTTAAGCTCAAAGGTGAGCTTATCTAATTATTTCTCCTTTCCTTTCAATGCAACCAAATTGTTTCCCATGAGTTTGATGGAACAATCCCTATATGCAAGTAATCTTAAGAAGTCGGATTTCAAAGTTCTTAAGTTTTCTTTGACTACATGTAAGTTTGTAAGAGAGGACCCTCTTTCAATACCCTTTTGTCTTCTCTCAATTTGAGCCTTCCAAAAGAGATCTTCAATGAGATTGTATGTGTGGTAAAAACGTGTTAGGGCTGCAACACTCATGTCTTATGTAACTTTCATCCGTTTCTTCAACTTACATGACTAATTAGGCGAATGATCAATCTCAACTTCATGTAATAATTTTTTTGATTTGTCTTCAATATCATGGCTCTCAATATCAACTACCTTCATCACATCCTCATTGCATAATTCATTTTTGGACTATGCACAAAATAAATTTCAATAACTATTGTAATTTCATTTTCATCCCCTTGTTCCTTATTAACCAGAAAAGGTTTCAACTTTCCCTCGCATTGTCTAAACACTTTGTTGACAAACTCATAAGAATCTCTAGAGATATTTTTTTCTTACCTCAAAATAGCCAACAACATAAATATAAGGGGCTAGGAAAAAGTATCATATTCATCAATGATTAGGACCATAATGGTTTGCATATAAGAAAAAACAACTTCTCCATGATCCTTACCGATTCATGCTATGAAATAATGAAACATCTGAAGAATAAGATCTTCGCATTCAAAATCAATTAACATATAACATAATACTTTTGCATAGTTATTTAATTATCCTAGGTTTATTATGAATAGGATAACCTTGTGTAGGTGTTGAATTATATGAATTTCACAATGTGAGTGTAATCTTCTCTCTCACACATGTGTCAAATTCATAGGAAACATCTTCTATTATTAATAAGTAATTTTTCACTAGAGTAGCAATATTGGGAATGAATCTTCTCACTAAATTAATTATTCCAAGGAAGCTTTGTAATCCTTTCTTGTGGTTGGGGAGTGAAATGTATATGGACTCCACCTTGTTATGTGACATTTTTCCAAGAGAAGAGAAAACTATGAAATAATCCTTTAAAATTAAAAGGGAGATAAAAAAATAAAGGATATTATGATCATTTGATTAAAAGAGATATCAATAAAGAATATGTATAAACACTCTTTAAAAAGGGGAAGAATATAATTATTTATTTGAATAATTATTAAAGGAAACCTCTTTAAAAAGGTGTGATGGTTTGGAAACCACTGCTTAAGGCTTATATAAAGCATTTGTGTGAGTCTTAGAAAAGGCAGAAAAAACATTCAAGGTGAGAAGAGAAAAATGAAAGGAATTAGAGGGAGAAACAATAGAATTCAAAAGGCACAAAAGAGTGAAGGTTAAAGTCCTTGGCTAGCATTGAGACTTTTCGAGAAGGGGCACATAGTGTATGTCCAAATTAAGGTACAACCTACGCTCGGGAATGTCTTGGCAAGGGATGTGTTATTTATGTCATGACGGTAGGTTGAGTTCTATGTAAGAACTGGTTCCTCTAGGGGTGCTTCTTTGTCATGAAGAGCCTGGACCTGTAACCATTCCTTTGAGTGTCAAATAGTAGCCTCTCTGAGAATTATAGATATGTGTTATCCAATTTTATTTGTAGTCATTGTTTTAAATGTTTAATTGATTTATTCATTACTACTTATAAGTTTTGTAAATGTTGTTGTCAGATCAAGTTATTGATATATACTTAATATTAAAAGATATTGAAACATTATGATTCTTATGTTAACCTGAGTGAATTATATGAATGTCTTATTTAATTTACTATGTTAATTGTCAACTTTAGAATCCTTGTCTAATTATTACACATTGTAGTTTACACATCATTTTAAGATATAACATCTTGTAAATTATCTTAAATCTAACATTTATCCTATTAAATCCACTACTATTACTTAAAAAACTTTAGGGGGAAAAGTAACATTACATTTGGTATTAGAGCCTAGTTCTATATATATGTTTGAACAAAAAGGATTTGAGAATCATAAATAAAAATATATAAAAAAAAGAAAGAAACCGTAGTTCCATGTATTAGTTGAGTTGAGAAATTTCCTCATCAAAATCTATTTTGCATCTTGTATGTTTTAGGAAACAAATGGTACACCTACTCAATTTTGTATTATATGTTTTCTTTTTTGCATCCTCCCTGATCATTATTGTGTCATTTTAAATATGAATTCACCAAGACAATGAACATTCTCTAATATCCTATACTTATAAAATATTTTTCATTAAGATTGTTTAAAACCATTCAAGTCTCTCCCTAAAAGAATTTCACATATTGAATTAATTTGAATTAAAAGAAAAATATATTTATATTTTAAAAGCTCGTGTACTTTTACTAACATTTAAAATAACTATTGATTATATTGATACTATTATAATCCATAGTATACTATTATAGTGCAGACATCTCACAACATACAAGAGACATATGTATATGAGCATATGACAAGTACATATGACTATCTCCACATATTGTAACTTATAGACCACACAATATAGTATTTTGTTTTTAATCGATGTGCCCTTTTTTTATGGTCTCCCTTCACTCGTATTTTCTTATTACCTCATAAAAGAACATATTTAGTCTTATAAAAGCAACCCATATTTTCCATGCATACACTTAAGATGCACTCTTTATTTAATTTATAATAAACAACCATTAACCACAAGTCTGTGGTATAAAAGTCCTTTTTTTTGCTATGTATAACCTGGTTTAGGTCTAGGAACCATAAAAAATTATAGCCCAACAATGTCGAGAGGCATTCACATCCAAACAGGCCCAAATAAAAAACTACAACATACCAACAAACCCAAACCTACAATGCCCTAGATAGAGCAAAAGAATAAGCAAAGAGATAGCCATAAGAGCAAAACCACATGACTTCTCAAGCCAAAAATGATTCATCCAGGGGATGCACTGTGAGATATTTGATTGGGGAATTTTGAATGTCATCCTATAGCACCTTGATGAGGCTCATAGGGAAGTCACTCCACTATCTTTTTACTACTCACGCCTAACTCCATGGACAGAGAGACACCTACATTGGCCACCCAATTAGTAACCCAATTACCAGAGCTTTTGGTATGAGAAAACTTCACTTGCTCAAAATATTTAATAACCCCTTTATCACTTTGTAGAATTGCCTCAAGTCTCTAGTTCATTATTCCCCCCCCCCAACATGGCATTTATGATCAAACTTGAATCACCTTCAATGCAAAGCTTCTTCCATCCCTTCTCTCTGGCTATCATGACTCCTTGAAACATACCTCGCACCTCGACCATATTATTGGTCTTCACCCCCACATCTAGTGTGAAGGAACCAATAGGCCTTCATCATCTAAAAAAATCTCACCACCTCCAGCCTTACCAAGGTTTCCTTTGGCCGTGCCGATAAGGGTGTAGTTCAGTGGTCAAGTCGTTGTGTTGTAGTGATGGCCACCAGGGTTCAAACCCTCACTGGGCCAAATTGTTCACAGGCCTTGTGCCTTCGTTGGGCCAATGTGCTTGCAGGTTTGGTAGTTTCTTGTGGTTTCTTGTTTCCTATTTGTGTTCTTTGTAGTAGGGAAGGTTGTTTAAAGAGTTTATGATGCTTCCCTAAGTGATATTTTATGAGTTTTTGGTAGAATTTGATGGTTGGATGCTAGGGTTTGGAAAAAGGTTTTTGGAATTGGTCATGTAATGGTTTATTTAGCATGTGCAGACCTTAATAAGGGTGTTTGAAGCATTGTCCAAGTGGTATGAGGTTTAGAACAGTTATTTTCAATAAACCCTCAAGTTTCAAGCAAGAAATTGGCCTAAACAAGGGTTTGGAGTTTTGGTGATCTAATAGTCATTTCTCTTGTTATAAATTGTCGATTTTGAAGTTTTGGAGCCTGGTAAAGGTCTACCAATAGATATTTGTGGTTGTGAGGGTGATTAGTTGATACATGCTTTGGAAAAGAGGGCTAATTGAGCCCTTATTTAGCGCAGCAATAGCAATTTGATGTTGTCCCAAAACAAGTATATAAAATTTTCAGATATGTCATGTAAGAGGATAATGGGTGTCTAAAATTGTGATTGGTTTGTGGGTTTGGATTATTTTATGCAAATTAAGTCAAGAAAACCCCCATTGCTGCCCTTATAGAGAAATGGTGATTTAGTGAAGGAGACTATTGGATTTGTGGAGTTAGGGTTTTAAGGATTTGTTTGAGTTTGGTTTGAGTTGTTTTTGTAGTTTACCTCCCTGCTCTGCATAACGTGGTAATCATGTTCAACTCTCGTTGATTAGACACCTCATACTTGTGAAGCTCATTGGAATTTGTGGGTATCCAAATTGTAAATGCAAGAGCTCCTTAAGTACCATTATTGTCTTCAATACCGCAGTTGGCAGGAATGCACACTTTTTGGGTGCTTTTCTTCCTCTTGCCTTGGTGTTTAGTTGCAATTTTTTTCTATATTTTCTTTCTTTTTTGAAGTGCTTGCATTCGATGATGGGTGGGGATAGGTGTAGGACTGAGCCTATTTCGTGTGATGACTTTAAAGCCAATGCCAATGTTTAGGAAATTTTGCAAAAGGGTGAGGTTACCCCTTTCATGGAGAGATTGCATGGTTTTACAACAAATGTTTCCAAGGAGTTTGTTGACACTTGACATGGCTGGGTGTTGAGCATGTTTGGCAGGGATACCACTATCAATGAGGAATTCATTGTCGAGGTCACTGGGATGTTGACCGAAG
>VDFB02138226.1:71864-92402 GCA_007258455.2 Sequoia sempervirens
TTAGAAAGTAAAATTATGACCTATGTTGTAGAAGAATTAATTCATGGAAGATTTTCTCAAAGCAACATATTGTAGAAGTGCTAACAAAAGGGGTTTTCTTACGGTTTGCAGTGCATCTGGGAAAAATACCTAGAAAAACCCTTCATGGAACCACAAAAGAAGTCATTTGATACAAAGATATTCAGCCCAAGTAGCTGGAAAAAGAAGTCTTCATGCTGTTTTGTATTATTTTGAGCTTTAGGTCTCCTTTACATAATAAGTTGGCTCTCTCAATTCAGGAAAACTAATAGTGTTGAACAAGAGTATCGCAGAGATAAGTGTAACTGGAATGCAAGGCAGAAGGTAGTGGTGTTTTATGGTTTGCAATATCTTTTAAATATATATAGCATAGTACTTTAATCTAGTAAACTAACGTAAATTTGAAATAGAATAAATAAGTGTTATCATAACTGACCCTTCTACACACATTGCTTATGTACTGCTTGGTCTATCCAAAAGGAACAATGGTTAATATTGTCCCCTGTCTACTTACGCACTTAATGGGGGTTTTCTTCAGTCTAGTGACCAACAAAACAAGTGGTTGAAGAATATAATATACAAATAAAAATATTATATTATTAAGGGAGGAATTTACAAATACAAATAGTATATATAATCTAATGGAGAAACAATATTTTTTCTATGCATGATTATTGAAAATTGTAGATGAATGACATGTGGAGTAAAACTTTAGGAAGTGGGTGGGGGAAACTTTCAACCCCACCTTAAAGACACCCCCATAAATCTAAAATCTAAATTATCCTAGAGCATAATGTTTTTCTTCTGATAGGACCTCCTACTCCACAAAAATACTTCCTGAAACAGCTCTATAGAATTGCACCCTTAGTCACACATCTCCTATTAATATCAAGGAGTGCAGCCTTAGTGACCCTCATTTACTCAAGGAGTACGATTCAAAATATCAATTGAAAAAACAATCTTATCTAATCATAAAAGTTACACAAATCACTTGGCAATGCCTAAATAACCCAAAGGTTTGTAATATCGGGTGATATTTCTTGCAACTCAGCTCAAAACTGATTGAATTCTACCAAACACCAAACCACATGATTATATGAAAATATAACTTAGAAATAAAGACAGATCAGTATAATCTTCCCAGTCATTCCAAAACAAACCAAAAGAAAACTTGGAAACATGGCATCCTACTAGAACAAATTCTCTCCCACAAATTCATTCCAATCTAACTCCAAATAATAAACTATTTCTGCAAAAGAGAGTCCAAGGAAAAAAAACCAGTAAACAATACTTAAAACTCATCTCAAACAACTTAAATCCTTAACAATTAAAAACAAACCAAAAAAATCCACTGGAAATAGAGTTTCTCGTAATAGAATTTAAGTTCTCACTCACAAATACCAGTCAATCTATATATCATTTCTGCATAAACAATTCAAGAAAGAGCATCCCTAACAAACCCCAAAACTCATCTCAAACGACTGCAATCCTTGCCAACCTCAATTCTAATCATAGGAAATAGAGCATCCCTATCAAAACTAATTCACTCTTCCATAAACACCTTCCAATCGATCCCAAAACCAAACCAGTTCTGCACAGAAAGAGAAGCAAAACCATCTCTAACAGGCCCCAAAGCCCATCTCAAATTACACTGAAAATTTCATAAAAATACTCCCAGCATGAAGAAACACACACTCACACACACAAAGAAAAAACTAAAATCATACACCTGTGCATGATTGGCCTTCACATATGGAGTGTTCCCAGTTGGAAAATTTGGCAAAGAAGGCCCACCCTCATTATCAACTGGGTTGTCTAAGGAACAATATGCAGATTCATACAACACCTATCCAAGCTACAATGCAGGGTGGTAGTTAGGATTACAGAGACTCTTCGACATTCTATCTGACTATTTCTCAGAATCGAAGAGCTCTGCATGAATGAAAGAACACCCAGAAATCGTCATTTAATATAAGGCCAATAGAATTAGGTGGAGCAAATGGAATCATGAATAGAGGAATATTGGATTCAAATATTCAAATGCTAAGATGTAGTCGTTAGATAGCAGTGTAATCTGATTGTTATTGTGTTTTTCATACGAGGTTAATACGATGATCTAACAGAGGCATTGGCCCAGGGATAATTTTGAATTTTGCATGAAATGATTTCTAATGAGATAACTAACAGAGTTACAGTTTTGCCAATCATGAAAATGGGGATATTAAATTAAAAAACAAGAACCAGATATTCTCATAAATTATTCTTTTAGTCACTTTTAATAATGAGAAGGCCGGTATTGAAATTATAATTTATTCTTGTGAGAAAGGACAAGATTGAATGAGTAAAGAACAAGTGAATGTACTTTGACACAAAATAGGCCTTGAAATATCAAGGAGTGCCAAAATAACATAGCAGGCCATGACTGCGTATAGATAGTGGGTCTCATGGGCTAAATGACCAAATTCATGAGCATATATTGAAATACAATACCCTCTCTAATGAAGACTCACTAGAACTTATGTGGACTAGGTCATGTCAAAAGCAGGTCCTTTTTAATCTTGCTATTCTCATGTAATTTAATAGTGAAAATTGGACTCATCTACGTCATATATAAATTAAGAGGCAGAGGCTGAATTTCTTCAATGATTTTCATCAATCTTACATTAAAATTGTAGTGCCACGAGCTGGTAGTTGTTCAGTATCAAGTATCAACAAGTCTCATGATTTATAGTACGAGCCTTCAGGTTTTTTCACCTAACCTAGACCATTTCTATTTTTCATCTTTATCTCTCTTAACAACCCTTCAATAGTTTTTATTAACAATCCTTCATCATCAGTATGCTGATGCATGCTTCGTAAAGTGTCTTGTTGGGGGATCAAGGAATTCTACATTCATGTGTTCAAGTATAATGATAAACATTTCTTGGAGAGAATCATCCTCAGACTTTGTTGTGTTAGACAGAGATTCCTTAAAATTTTGGTGGTATGATGGAGCAACTAGGTTCTTCCAATGACAATATCAAATGCATTTCCACACACAAATGTGCTTTTTGAATCCAACATCAAATTTCTAGGGAACTTCTCCAAATTAGCACCATACAAATTTTCCTAGTCTTCACCACTTTGACCATATGGTGAATCCATATCCGCATCCTCCTTGCTTTTTTATTGGCTATGGTGAAACTAAAAAATCTATTATCTCTTTTTATTTTTCAATCTTTGCATTATTTTTCGCTATATGGGGTATTACATACCTTTGTCATCACCATGATAAATATTTTGCATGAGTAGCCATTACCTTAAATACCTTTCACTGTAACTATCAGACAAGGTGACCAACAAAGCACACAAGAATCACTAAGCATTTGTTAGTGAGGGGGAGAACTAGTGAATATGATCAACCACTTTGGGCTTAGTTTATTACCCCATTGGTCCCTATTATTTACAATTTCATTTTACTTGTTGCTCTTTCCTCTAGACATATTTTCTCCAGCCCTTCAAATATTGCCATCTTTACTTCTCTAGATAAATCCTTTAGGCCCCCAAATTCATGCAGTCAATTCCTTCTCCACCTCTGTAATTTGTTTTGAATCGATGGTTTCTTTCATCGGGTGCTTAAGAAACCCAACTGACATTGTGAATTCTCTCCTTAATAATATATTATACAATAGATATATATAAATATACAAATACAAATATATAATATATAATCATTTATATTTTATAACATACAATTTTCATAAAATATATAATAATAACATATTATATAATAAAAATATAAATACAAATATAATTATACACATATAAATTTATATTTGTACTTCTAGCTTTCATATGACCTTAGCTAATTTTCTAACTTGTTCAAGACTTTGAGATTGATGAAGAAGGCAGAGGATAAACATAGATGAACTGAAAATGATGTATTTATTTCAAAAACATACAAAGTTTGATCACATATGTGCATTCTTTAAATTTTCGAGATTATGAGTTAAATTTGTCCTAATGCAGAGAAAGTGGAGACAGGTGAAATGGAACTGGGCTATGGACTCTTTGAACTAGGCCAAAAGATTGGTTATTGCTAGCTAGCTTTAGTGGAAGTAAACTACACTGAATTTTCTATATTTTTGAAATACCTCTAACTCTGGGTATAAATATGCTATTTATTGTCTATAACTTTGGTTCAATCATTTTCCCCTTTATCCTTGCATTTGGCAGGGACTCCTGCTGCACGGCAGCCCTTGTCTTGCTCATGAGAATGAGATTCTCCTCAATTAAAGTACTAACGACTGTACACCCATATACATAAATACTTTCTTTTATTCACACAAACAATATTTTAATATATCATTTTATGGTAAAAACACATCAGTTAAATCTAAAGACCTATAAGAGTTGTAAAGAAATAGTTCTGTGAGATGTTTTACGATAGTATTTGAGACAATCTGACAAATTTAATAAAAAGATTTCACTAAATAAAGGAGAAATAAAATTAATTTGATTCTAAGCAGTTTTATAAAAACACAATTAAATCAGAAAATTAATAGGAAATGGAGCAAAAATATTTTATAACATTCTTAATGATAGCACTTTCCACAATATTGGCAAAATGTCATGGACAAATTCCTCCTAGTTTGCAAGATACACAACTAAAGTAAAAATTATAAAGCTGCTCATGCTTTGTAACTTACGCCATTCAATTATAGCTGCTTCAATGTGAATAATTCTTTCATTTTCCACCACTCTAAAAAATCCGTTGAGAATTGCTTCTTAATCTTTTATTCACATATGCACAGCAGTAGAGAAAATTAATAATAATACAAGAAAACAATGGGTTCGCAGTTTGAGATTACTTTATTGCATATCCTTAAGATTTGATAGAATGAAAGCAAAAATAATAGCAGAATAAAGCACACCCACAAATAACAAAATAGGGCAAATGTAAACTTTTTAAAATCGATCGCTGGCACTCCCAATCAGTTTCAAAGAAATGAAAAACTCCCTATAATGGGTTTGTTTCAGGATGTTGTGCAATGTAGTTTTGTTCAAGCCAGAGTAAGCTATCACTGTTATGAAAAGCAAATGCATTCGACAAGAAACACACTGATCTGCATTCAGATGTTGAAGACATACCTCAAGGCTTGAATATATTCAAGAACAAGCATCAGAGCAGCAAGTTGTTGAGGAAAGCAAATCAGCTCTTCCACCTCTTAGCAGGTTGAGGCTCTTTTGACAGATAAAAAAAGCTCACGCCCTTCATTTTCAACTATTGAATGCATCTACTCAGAGCCCTCAAATCAGTCTTGTCCCTCTGCAACATCTTCACAACATTCCCTTGAACAATCAGCTTGTGCAAAATAGTACATGTAAGAACCTGCATTTGTGGACACCATGACACAAGACATGCCCGATCTTTGGTGGTTTCCATGAATCCCGGAGGAAGTGTAGCGCTTGACCCATCCATTAGATTGCTTTGCAGAACCCACAAAAATGGTTTCTGGGTGGGCTCCAAACCCAATACAAATTCTTCCAACTGTCTCTGGTTCACAATTGCCAGGCTTCCGAGGGATACATACACGACACACTGTGGAGACTGCTTGTCTAGCCACTCCAAACATTCTGCTTCCTCTGTTGAGAAGTTTGCAGTGATTTCTAAATGAACATTCTGCTTCCTCTGTCCAGAAGCTCCTTGCGCAATTAGGATATCGATTATAGGGGCTTCCAGATAATAGAAAGAATTGAACAACACCCATTTCAGCTCTCTCGTTCTTGTTGTGTTTCATTGGATCCAACATACCAAGGAAGATGTGCAGAGCAGAGAGGCGGCATAGAGGGAAGGTATTTTAGCATCACAAAGTCCTTGGGAACTCCTGTAAAGTAAATAAAAGCTACTCTACTGTTAGAGAATTCCATGCCTTTGTGAAATTGAAAGGAATTGTGGCGGTTACCATTTGAAGGGACAACAGAGGAGGAGACGATACTGGGCAAATTATAGAGCATGACATACGTGGCAGTAAGCAGCCATTGGAATTTCATGGCGTTTGGCTGCATCTAATGCGGTGGACGCCATGCAATTTTCTTGAATGGCAGCAGTAAAAAGAACAGTTCAGAAAAAATCCATGAAAAGCCAAAAAGAAGCAAGAAAGCTGAAATATCCGTGGGCTGATTCTCTCATTCTACTATCCTCCTCCCTCTGCTATCTGCGATTTCTTCTAGTGGGTGTTGTTGAGAAGAAGAAGAAGAATTGATCTTTAATTGCTCCACAGGGATCAATAACTGTGCATATATCACCACCTAAACTCGCTTCACATACACCAATATCTGTGCATTTATCAGCATCCATATGAACAAAATAAGATCTCAATCCAACTACAAAAATAAAACCGAAAAACAATTAGAATGTTGCTGCAAATGATAGAATAAAGAGCTTTGAAAGCTTAATTTGTATTTGAAGAGCCTTCAGCGGTGCAACGGCCAATTAGTTTTCTTGATTTAAATTGTTGCTTTCTTTTGAGGTGATCTTTAATTTAGATATTAGGATAGCGGATATTCTTATAAATTTTTGTTGTTTTTACACCCATGTCCATTTCCCTTAGAATTGCGGTTGAGAATTTGTATATCCACTGCATAAAAGTGTAGTTTATTTTTATTTTTCAAACAGAGATGTGGATGTTACGTGACTGGAGGTTATAGAGGATGTGCTCATTCTTTCTTATCAAAAAAGTAAAAATAAATAATTTTGATTTATTTTTGTATTACTATTTTTCAATAGATTTAACATGTTTTCTTTTGAGATGATCTTTAATTTAGATATTATGATAAGGGATATTCTTATAAAAAAAATATTTTATTTATCAAGATTTATACTTGTGTGTTTGTTAGGGTACACCATACTTAGAATAGGATGTGGTAGTTTGTCATATACAATATTTCACATTTATATAGTTTCAAGCATGGAATATATCTCCAATAGATTTGAACGTGAGTTTCCATTATGAAAGTCTTATGATTTATCATTTGAGTCCATACTATTTGATTTTTTAATTAAATTTTTATAGACTTGATATACCATTGTGGGGTGATATTTGACTTAGATGCTATGATGGAGAGGTATCTCTTTTGTAAAATTCTTCCATTATGGGGTGAGCTACAATTGAGATGCCATGAATGAAGGTATGTTTTTTATAAAATTCATCCATAACCTACACTTAACCTTGTCAAAGTGTTTCTCTGTATGGACCATTGCAAGATTTTCAAGAGAAAGAGGCCTGGGATGACTTTAAGAAGCATAAACAAACATTGATAATGTGTAAAACTTAGTGTAGTGTCATAAATCGCATCCTATGGCAGTTTCACACTTACACTTTTCTATATCTATTAATGTGTTTTTAATATAATAACATATAAATTGTTGGATAAATTTTGTTTGCACTATCATTTTAGTAATCTTACTATTATTTATTTTTAAAAATTGGTTTCAATTTTTAGATTTTCTATTTATCATTGTAGATCAAATTTATGGTTGTAAAATTGATCCATAGTAGTTTTGTAATTATGGATTTAAATCTCATTTTTTAAACTTTTAAAATTTATAAATTTCCATCTTGTCAACCATTGATGTTCAATCTAGTGTTATTTTTTGTGTTGATTCAAGTGTGCTACATTATTCTATTTACCATTCATTTGCTCATTTGAAATCATTGGGGACATCTTAGGAATCTAATGATAAAGGAATAATCAAAGAACATCAAGAACACCATGCAACATTATTAAAAGATACATCATCTTAGGTCAATTGAATGCTTGATTATTGCCCTCAACCATTATTCTTGTTATAATCACTTCATTTAGGATTTTATCTTGGGAGAACATGACCCTCATGGTTAAGTAGATTCCCCAAATGTGTGAAAACCTACCTATTCCTTATTAATATTTACACATCAAAAGATCAAGGTAAAGTGTTTCCAATCAACCACATTTATGTCAATTCATTCTTGTTGATATAGGTTTAAGTCTACATGCCAATTCGCTTTTGTAGGCATGGATCTAAGCTAGAGGAACATATAATCAATTTATAAATATTGAAATATATTTTTAATCAATACCTTGAAATTCTAGCATTTGATGGTTAATGAATTCCTAACATCTTTAATATCGCTTTTCCATCTTCAAAATTTAACTAAGTGTTGTATTTTGTTCATTTAAATTTCATATTTATAATTCCATTTTAATAGCTCTTAAATCTTTTATTTCATTATTTGCTCTAGGTAAATTTAGTGGAAAAACACTTATTTTTCATTGCATTTTTTGAGAACCTAAATTTCTTACCAATAATCTATTTTTTCTACTTGATGGCTTTGATCTACTTCAAGTGCAAGTTTGGGTTACCATAAAAAAAAAAAATTATTCCATAGGAGAACAATAAATGGTACCCTAGTCATCCTTCACAACATAGGTAGGCAATCCTTTAGTGCAATGCTCTCTTCATCAATCGTGTCTTTAAAATTTTTCATGGCACTAGATTCAATGCTTACCTTGTGATAGCATTACATGAATTCTCTTATCAACCTTTCTCCTTGGGACTACGAGGTGTAGTTGTACTCACAACTCCTACATCACTTTGTTGAGATCCTCTATCCATTGTTGCTAGGAGGTTTGGGCTATTGCATTTGAGTCTACTAGGCTCATGAGGTATTCAATGTATATAGATAACTCACCCTAGTTACTAGAAATTTGGTTTTCCTAATAACAATTGTATCTTTTGCACTATCTTAATCAACCAAATATATTCTATTCAAATTGGAAGTGTCAACTTCAAAGCCTTACCATCCATAGTCATGGCAACAACTCTATATATCATGATTTATACTTACACTAAAACATTGTATTATCATATTAATGATAAGATCATCCCTACACCTAGACCTAAACATTGAGGATTCATTCATAATGGCCCTTCATAGATATTACTTCTTAAGAATTAGAGGCTTTACAATTCATACACCAATAACATAAAGTCATCATCCAAACATTTGAGATTAAGTCTCTAACCTTTTATTAAATTTAAGTTAATAATTAAACTAATGCTTCAAATCAATCCATATATAATAGTACTCTAGCAAATATTTTCCAATCAATTATTACCTTTATGCCAATATCAATGTATGAACACACAAATCTATATAGTGATTAGTCGATACATGCATCACATTTACACAATGTGATTATCTCATACATACAAAACATGTACACAATGTGACTAAATCATGCATACATTATATACATTAAATGTGATAACTGATCGATGCATCAAATATACACATTGCAAATTGATCATGCATGCATCACATAAACATAGTGTGACTAGCACATGTACCCCATGCAACTTGCTTATGCATACATCACATATACATAATGAGTAGCCCATCCATAGACACACATACACAATGTGAATAACTCATGCGTTATGGCATATGCATTGTGTGGCTTGCTCATGCATACAATGTACACATACATGCAATGTGAATAACTCAATATCATTATATGTACACATAGTGACTAACCAACAAAATGATGTGGTTAGTACCTTACTACAAGAGATTTCCCCTTACCTAGAACTTCTCTAATGCACAATCCCTTAAATGCATCCCAAACAAAAATTAATAGTATTAGTTCATCCTATGCTACACTATGGGTCCCATCATTTATACCAATTCACTACCAACTATGAAGACACGTGAGCATCCTTACTACTTGTGGTAATCACCAAAAAGGAACAACTATAACAAAAAATAACACATTTGGCTATTAATAATATTTTCATAGCTTATTGAACCATGTGAGTCAATGGATCTAAATAGATATTACCTCCATGTCACTCTAGTGAAAGTTAGTCCCACTTAGTATGAGGTAGCTCTTTCCATCTATCACCTATATGGTACTAGTGAAATCTAGTTAAGTTGTGTCATACCATGGGTGAATCTTAGCATTCATCATCTACATTCCATCAGTGGTAATTAGTTAAACTCTAAGGTATGGCAATTACTCCTAACGTATTTCACCTACACAATACTAGTGATATTCAATAAAACCCCTTTTGTATCATAACATACATAGCTCCTAGAATATTGCATCTCTAGAATATTCATTAATGACATCTAATCCTTAATATATCATGAATAAATATATAGCATCCATCACCTACATAGTATTAGTTATAGCCAATTACCCATGTACCTATATCAGAATCAACTCTAACATGTGGGTCCATCTTATAGTCAAGCATGCACAATCGAGATATCACAAGGATCCACAAGCACTCGGTAGGTTGTTTTTTACATACAAACGTAAAGTGATCGATAAACCTATACACATAGTCTCATAGGTTTTCGAAAGCTAAACAATATGCCATATTCAAAAATTCTCACTATTACTTTCCCACTACTTGTAACAAAAATTATAGGGAGATCTATCTTAAAGTCAACATATATCCATGCTAATCAATATTTATAGTAACTAGATCATCCACACATATTAAGGGTTGTTCAAACCATTAGAATAGAATGGCTTAATTCAACATAATCAGTAAACAAAAAAATTGTATGTTTCTATAAATCATTCATAACAATGACATATCTAAGTTTATCATGCTCTTATTTCTTGGAAGAATAGAACTCACTAAGTCTTGAGCCTGACATATACCTTCCTATACTCCTCATTGAGCCAAGACACATTGTCATAGTGTTCAACACGTAATCTCTAATTATTTTAGTTCTAACAAGTCTAGAGGCATTCTCATACATTCACATTAGAGATAGACCATTGTGATGGTGACTCTAAAACTCCATCCAAGAATAGATGATATGTTTGGAAGGAAAGCACTACAAACCTCAAAGTAGATAAACTAGATGAGAATGGGTGCCTTTTTTTAGCTCATACCTATATAGTGGGGACATATTAATTGGGAAGATGAATTCATGACTATTCAAGGAAAATTTTAACCTCGAGCTAGAAAAAATACTAGGAGGGAGGAATTATTTAAGTGGCAACCCCAAACCTTGGATTTATTCCTTAAAACTTTCACTACCAGTTTAGGTTCATGGAATCCTTCACCCAAGGATTGTTTACATACCCACTTCCAAATTGTATCAAAGTCACATGTAGTTCTTCTCACTTTGATCTCTCAAGGATCAAACACATAGAATTCCTAAACCTAAGCTTTGATAACTACTTAAGAAAATTTTCGCATAGAAGTGAGATAGTATATGAGGAAGACAACAGAAGGGATTATAACCATCTAGTGCAACAAATCACCATTTACCATTGGTCAATCTGAAATATTCATTGTTCCTAAAGTTTTGTTAATTAATAATAAAACTCAAAATTCCTAAATTATTATTTCATGTCTCAACAAGGTTCTTTTAAATGATTCCCAACAAATAAATAATTCTTACTAGTATTAAAAAAATCCAAGCATGTTCCCACTTTAGCAAGCATATCCTAAAGCATTTTCATCCAAGGGCATCAAGATCTCAAATTAAACCTCACCATGTTATAATTCATAACTCAACATGAACCTCTGAAAGTCCCTTACAAAATCATCTCATTAACACATAGGCTAGGTTGGTTACTTATAAATAATAAACAACCAAATTGTGATCATTAGATATGTCAAAATTTATGATAATTATTCTATCATCCCATGCTAAGTATAGGATTGTATATATATATAGCTCAACTAACACTAATACCCACTTTATATGAAAGTCTTATTATAAAAAAAATAGGTTTCATTGTCCCACCTAATTTTATATATACAATTATTAACCTTATAACAATCAAATCCATACACAAAAATTATGCATATTAATCAATATAATATAGGCATGGTCATATCAAAGCATGGGGGAAAATGAAATAGTCAATATATTGTCGCAATATAAAAAGTATGCAAACATACTATGTCTCCAAGTGGAGTCCTAACATAATATGATTTAATGATATCAAGTATCATAATCATATTATATTATATATCTTTCTTGACAAAGCACATCATGTATCAAGAAGGGCACATAAGAATCATCTAAGGTTCAAGGTCCACATACAAAAGTACTTATAAAAATTCTTTAGACATTATTGATACTTAATTCATACTCAAGATAGCGGGAAACACTATATCCATTAGATCACCATATGAAGATATATGCCCAATAATTTTACTAATAATAATATTCTTAACTTTTTAATTTTATTTCCATACAGTGAAACCAAATTATTATATTGGTATGATTCATCATGTAGATTATATTTTCACTTGGTAATTATAATAAATGTGACCTTAATGGTTAGTAAGTAGTGATTCCATATAACAATGATATATTTATAAATCAAAACATACAATCATATTATTATAATTGAACCCAATTCTTCATGTGCATGGTCATAATAGAATACTATATAGGGATAAAGTTAGTGAAGTCTAGTATAATGTGAATCCCAAGTCAATTATGTACCTTAAATACATATAATTGATCAATTTCATCAAAATCAACCTTGGCCAAGGTTTAGTGAATAAGACATAATGATTGCATATTTAATACAAAAAAAATTCAGACTAACATATAATATTATTTTATATGATTAACTCCTATTTTGAAAAAACTCACCTATACATGTAACTACATTACAATTATACAATAGAATACAAGCATAACTCACCAAATACCTAGAGTGCTTCAAAAACATTTTCCCTTAATCTCAACTTCTAAACTCTCTATGCATATATCAAGGATGATAGTTAGGCTATCAAGTTATAGTTTTGTTGCACAGATGATTGTCGTTGCACCAAAAGATTGACCTGTAAATGATCGATACAATTGCCAAAGTTAATGAATCCATGAGAGGCGGTTGAGCCATGTCGTAAACCTGAGCATTGCACTGCACAATACAAGGAGACCAAGGGCGCACACTTGCAACAATCCCCCTAGCGTAAGCGAGGGGTTCAAACCTATAACTCAAACTCTGACACCAATTGTTTCACAAATGATTGTCATTGCACCAAAAGATCAAACTATTAATGCCCGATATAACCACCAGAATTAATGAATCCACAAGAGGTGGTTAAGCCATGTCACGAACCCAAGTGTTGTGCTACACAACACAAGGAGACCAAGGGCACACACCTTGCAGCATAGTTCAATGTCATAATCTTGATATAATGTATTAATTTAAATATTCTACTAGTCAACCAATATTCATAAATTTGATGCTCAAATCCATATTTAACGTTCTATAAAATATAGACACTCATTTTCTTTCATTTTAAAAATTAACACTATAGTAATAAAGCACCTGAATAAACATAAGTAGTAATTTTAATTTACAAGCTTAGTATAATACATATCTCCAATAATTTTTTATCCTCAAGATCAAAATAGTATACTAACATCTCCCCATTTTAAATAACAAATGTAACATATTCAAATACAATCATGACAAAGATCTACTCATAATTCTAGTGAAATTCATACAAATATTGCATGTTCATACAACCAAATTCAATGAGTGAACTTAGTAATACCATCCATAATATCCACAACCTAAAATACTGGTCACATAGAATATAGAGATACCATGAACATGCAAGATGTTGAAAGGAGATCTAACATAAATGAATTAAACTAGATCAATTATCCTTCACCATAAACATTAAGGATCCAAAATTAACCAAGTAGTACTATTTGGTTGTTGTCATTAAAGGGGATCCAAATAGGTTGGTTAGGGTTTTGGTCCCTTTTTGTTGTGTTTGTTGTGACTGATATGATGATTTATATTAAACTAGGTGAATTAGGATCAAATGAACTAAGTGTAACAAAATATGGAAATCATAGAACAAAATGAAAGAAATAGAAAGTGGATATGGAGAAGAGATATAAAGAGGAACCTGCCATTGAAATCTGGAGAAGAATTGACAAGATAGGGGCATTGGGTTCCCTATTCTTTAAGTACTAAAATCTAGGGTTTTAAGGCCTGCACAAGTGTACTAGTGTCTAAAGGTCTCTAACAACAAAATTCAAAATTCAAATACTGACAAAGCATGGGTAATTAATGTGCCCTAATTTGTTGATGATGAATCCTTGAAACATGCATTAGGGTTTGGGATCCTTGAGATGTTAAATCCACTTCAATTAGTAGAAAACCTATAAGCCTACAAAATAGATAAAGTGAGAAAGGTTGTGTTATATAGGGGCTTGCCTTGGTCAAACCCTGTGTTAGTGTTCTTACCTCCACAACGACTATGATGATAGATGATAAAGAGTGTGTTCTCTCAAGGGATTAGAGGCAAGATACATGACAAATGATAATGAAAACATAAAAGGGGTGTCTTACCACTCATATCTGAAGCCCTTGTTGGATTGATGTAGTTGTATCAATCTCATACAAGGAGGATGAAGGAGTATCCTTAAGATCCTACAATATTAGTGCATATTATAATGATAATAAATAAGAAGCATCTTACAATACATGAATATGCAATTTTATTTAGGTTGTAGACTATAATTTACTATAATTATGTTTCGTATCTTATACTTTTCTTGCTTTTGATGTTGCATTAATTACTTTAGGGGTATTTTAATGTATGAAAAGCCCTAACTTCAAATAAGGTATTCTTGATGAAGTGTATAGTTAATATGAAAATGGTTTCAAAGAAACTTCAATTACAGATCATTTAAATGAATCTAATACAATTACCGGTCAATTAATTTTTGTAAATGTTAGTTTTGATGAAGTTAGAGCTCTTTTGGTTTTATGTTCTTTGTTGGAAAGTTGTGTTGGAGTACAACATCACTAAGAGGGGGGTGAATCAGTGATTCAAGTTACAAATCAAATCTAACTTAATTAATCCTCACAAATTTATGCATATAAACTTCAAGTATCATAGATATTCAAATTTGAGAGAAGCACCATGAAGTGGAGACTAAAATGCCTGAACAAATATGATTGATCAAACACAAACAAATAACAAATCGAGAAGAGCCACAACACAATATTTATGAGTGGAAAATCCTATATAGGGAGAAAAAACCACTCTAAAAGTTCATTTTATTAGGCCTCACTGGTAAAACAAGTATCTCACTTATTACAGCCTCACTGGCTAAACAAAATCTCACTTATTTCAGCCTCACTGGAAAATAAAAAATCTCACTGATTACAGACTCACTGGCTCCAAACTTCATGCCTCACTGGAAAAACAATGTCTCACTAACTAGCAACACCATACACCACTTTCATCAATTTTAGAAGAAAACAAAAAAAAACCAAAGGGTTACTCTGTTACGATATAATCCACTACTTTATCTCTATTTACAATGTGATATAAATCACTAATCTCACTTTTCTAACTTCTAACACAACATACAAGAAGGACCACTTTTTTTACAAGAAAAAAAACTCTGCATATAATTTGACCCTCACATACTTTGAAAAAAAATTAAAAAAAACAATGACATTTTGTTACATTGACTAACTTCTAACTTCACTCACATAGACAACTTCATCATTCAAGACATGATTATCTTCTTATTTAGAGCATGCAAACACTATCTTGTCTTCAACGCAAAAACCATTAACTTGTGATCACTCTCAGATCACACAGATTTGTGCAGAGTTACATAATCATTTTTCTAAACCTTCTATTGTGTGCTCAAGTCACACCTTTATAATAATCAAAAACTTGATTTAAGTTCATCAAACCTTTGTTTCATGGTGGTTGATCACAAAAACCTGTGTTTGTAACTAATTGCAAAATTGGAAAACCATCGAGCATCAATATGGTTTCATAACTGTATGAAAACAACTTCAAGTGTCTGTCAAAGTTAGCCATCGGGAAGTTGTTGTTACAAGAGTTCAAATCACAACCTTTGATCAAGTAAATGACAAGCATTGATATCTTTTGATATCTTAAAGTGATCATATAAATGATAATCACATAAAACTTTTGATATCTTAAAGCATAAGCATGTATATTTGCTAGGTCAATATGCCCTAAGAACAGGGATCGACAAATAGTGTGTAAGAAAACCCTTTGCAATAGAAACCCTTTGTAGAGATTTAGAATAATCTTCAAAGCAAGAAACCCTATTTAACATAATATCTCAAGGAACAATCAATCAAATTTCATGATTTCGAATTTGCATACCTTTGAAGCTCGACAAGGAAACAACAAACTAGGGTTCAAGGTTTGTAAGAGTTTTTCCAATCAATACCTAGCCCAAAATTTTCCATAGTCGTGTTCGACACCAAAATACAACTTCTAAAAACTACCTCGAAGCAATGCCCTTTAAGTTGTAGCCGCTACACCCTCTTGCATTCTTACACCAATATCACCATGACACATTAGGAAGGGTGGGTAATAAGCAACACCACCATCTTCACACTAAAATCAAGCAACTTTGTGCCCTATTGAAATAATGAGCAAACTAGGTATTATTGACATCGAGAAGTACAAGAGCAACATGATCTTGTGAACCATAAGAGTAATATGAACTTCACAACTTGACATGAGTTGCAAGATGCCTTGAAACAACTCACTTTGGAGACGTCAAGCTATCAACACATTTACATTAAATACACCTTTGAACCTTTGACATATCAAATCAATAGCCAACAAACTCCCCCTTTGGTTTGACATCAATGAAAAATCAATGGCCAACAAACTCCCCCTTTGGAATTGATGTCAAAAACCAATCATTGCACCTAGTTGCTTTGCTCTTCTCCCCCTTTGACAACAATGAAAAAGGAGCACTCACTCCCCCTAAAGTGGACTGATATATCTCCTAATTGAAAGCATATTTCACTCAATTTTTATACCAATACTTTGCACTGAGAGCAATTGAATAACAATTCAAACCACTAACATAAACAAACTTCACCATGTCATTATCCACAACAAACTATCTCAGCCATTATAATACATACTTTGATCAATCACTAAGCATTCAAGAATACCACTGCATTTTTCTACTACAAGGAAAATATTAAAAGACTGACCAAGCAAACAATGTATAGGTATGATGCAAACAAACCAAAAAGATAAAGCAAATGTGCACTTCCCTCCCTAGGAAGATAAAATTCTTTCTGCCTGCAAATTCACTTGAAACAACACTTGTTATGAAAGAAATGTTCACCATTGTCAAAACTAATATGCACTGCCAAGCAACTATCCAAGTATTCACCACTGGGTATGTGTAGGATCATCATGGAAAAAATAGGCTCTTAAGTGGCAAAAAATTCAAAAAAATCAGAGTTAGGCAACTTGACGTAAAAATTTGAATAAGTTATCTATATTATTTTAAAAATATGTAAGAATAGAATTTGTAGAAAATTGAATGTAATTTATAAACTACTAGTTTTGTTTTTTTAAAAACAAAATCTATTTGGTGAAAATTTGAAATTTCAATGCAGTAGTACTTAAATTTTAGGGAAAAATAAGAAGTAGGTGTCTAACCACCCTAACCATAATAAAATGATAATATTTTTTTATAATATTTTATATATAAGTAGAGGACACATGTCCCGATGTAATGCATATTTTTTTATAATTTATTTCCAAGTAAATAATTAATCATGATTTTTTATTACAACTTTTAAAAAATATAAAAATGTGTGCGTCCTAACCACCTTAACTTGGTCAAAACTTCATGAAATTCATTTTTTTATCCTATAGTATATGAAGCATAGAATGTGACGCATGTTTTGGATTCAAAAAATGTGATACTGTTTGAAAGCTATAGATGTTTTTCAATCAGCCTATCAATCAGGACTTTAATCATAATTCAAATAGAAAATGAATAATAATTATTTATTAAATTCAAAGTAAATAATAATTTATATTGGTGGAAAGCTGAAAATATCCTTTAAAAACCCTTTTCATTTCATTAATTTTGGGTTAAAAAAAAGTCGTCAACCACATACCCTACAAATACCCATCATATTGCCACTTTTTGGCCCATCATGATCCTGCACATACCCCACAATCAAAGCAAATATGTAAGAAAATAATGTTTGAGAAAAAAGAAAAATAACAAAGTTTTACCACTATCCAAGCAACTATTCATGGTTTTACCATTGCACCACTATCATCTGAATTCACGGTCACCTGAATTCACATCTCATTGTTAAAAGCAAATGAAATTGTCACAAAAATTCACTACTTGCAAATCCTTTGTGAACACATTCCATTGTCATAGAGCATTATAAATTGTCAAAACATTAGCATTATCACAATACATCACTGTCACATTGTTACCAACTAAGCATCAAAGAACTTTTCAAATATCATAACAGAGCACCATAGCATTTGACCGATACCTCATGAAACTTGTGCCCTATTGATCCCCCTATGAATTGGATTTATTGAATAAGCATTAAATCATTCAAACAACTAATCTCCTATTTTTAAAATAATGATTATATGCAAGAGCATCTATGAAAATATGTAGGAGTATCTATGAATCAAAACATTGGCAAAGAAATCTGGAAAGAACACTATGATACATCTTTGGAGGCTATTTGATGAGGGCGCAGTCCGAGACTTAGAAAATAACCCACAAACAAGAGAATAATTTTATTATTCAGAAAATGGAGCTTCTTACATGTAGAGGATCTCAAATCCCCAAATTATACAACACATGCAAGTTATAAAAAGCTACAGAACAACCCTTTCGCAATATGCGAGCTTGTCCCCAAAACTTACCCAAAATTAGAAACCCGCCTATAAATAGAGCTCCTCTTTAGTTTGGAGTCAAAATAACATTCAAATTTGAGTTTAGGCGGTTTGGCGTCGAAAAATTACAACATGAAGTTCAAATTTCAAAAGAGCATTTGTAATTGTATCTTCTAGAAAGTGTGCCAACTTCCCAGGGCCATAACTTTTGATCTGAGACTCCAATTCGCGAACCGTTTGAACCATTGGAAAGGTCACGAAGTCAATAACGCGCTTGAAATCTGCTATTCTTATTTTGGCAAGTTTTGGGGCTGATTTGGGAACTCTAAGTGCCTCAAATCTAACTTAGAAGATTTTCAGGTGCAAATATGGGAAACTAAAACTGCAATATCTTTCCACCCATGAATAGAAAATAAAAACCATAAATTGGGAATTTCATTATGACGAAAAGGGTATCCAAAAATGTAAAAACATCTAAAAACTGAGAAACTTGAAATTTAACTATTTTTGGGTGATGCAAGATTGCCCTTACACCACTAGATGCTCCTGCATCAGACACCCAGGGTAATTTGAGAAGTGACCTGTCATGTCTCAGATGGTTGAGGAAAACCCAACTAGTCAACGGCTACCTTAGATAGTCAGGATGAATCTTCCATAGGCCTTCCTCTCCATTTCACCAGATATTCTTCATACTGCCTATTTCTAGTACTCCTTCCCACACGACTATCTACGATTGCTTCAATCTCCTCCCTTTCTGAAGTAGGTGTTGGAATGCCATATTGCTCTATTGCTGGTGCTTCCTCCATTCCACCTTCATGATACTCTGTCAAATCTGAAATGTTGAACACAGGGGAAATGTTGATTCCATCAGACAACTCTACCTCATATGCATTCCCTGAATCATGCTTCTTCAAAATCTTATAGGGACCGAATTTCTTCATCTTCAATTTGTTATAGGTTCCCATAGGAAACCTTTCTTTCCTCAAGTGGACCATTACTTCATCGCCAATCTGAAACTCCTTATTCCTCCTTTTCTGATCTGCCTTAGCCTTATATTGCATATTCATCTTATTAATGTGTTCTTGTACCTTCTCATGTATATTCTTGATGTGCTCTACAAAATCTTCGGCTTCAACACTTATTTTCTTCTCTTGGTCCATATTCCTCAATTCTGGAGCTGTTCTGGGCTACCTCCATACACAATCTGGAATGGTGATCTACCGGTGCTTCTGTTGACAGAATTGTTGTAAGAAAATTCTGCATGGGGTAAGATCAAGTCCCATCCCTTGGGTTTATCTCCTACCAAACATCTTAGTAGGTTACCTAGACTCTTGTTAACAACCTCTATTTGCCCATCTGTTTGTGGATGGTGTGCAGAACTGAACTTCAACTCTGTCTTCAGCTTCTTCCACAAGGTCTTCCAAAAGTACCCCACAAATTTGGTGTCAGTCACTGAAACAATACTCTTTGGCAGACCATGTAGCCTCACCACCTCTTTGAAGAACAAGTCAACAATGTGGAATGCATCATGGGTTTTTTGACATGGAATAAAATGTGTCATCTTTAAAAACCTATCAACCACCACAAATACTAAATCATTCCCTCTCTGTGTCCTTGGAAAACCAAGAACAAATTCCATACTTATATCCTCCCATGGCCTCTCTGGTATAGGTAAGGGCTGATATAAGCCTATATTTTAGCTCACTCCTTTAGCCATCTGACATACCCTATAGCTTTGTACAAACTTCTTCACATCCTGTGACAACTGAGGCCAATAATAATGCTCACTGATAATGGCA
>VDFB02138226.1:95357-128823 GCA_007258455.2 Sequoia sempervirens
CCATCTGGTGATATTGCCTTTTCCTCTTCAATTTATTTCCAACAGGACCTCTTTCCACCAAATACTGGCATGGCCCTTCAGCTTCATTTTCACAAACTTAACCCAATCTGGGTCCTCTATTTCCTCATACTAAAAATATTCTTCTAGCTCCTTGATCGATCAATCAACTCTTAAGTTGGACTTCGAATAGCGAGATTTCTGCTTTGGGTCTTTTCGATCTTGAAATGTATATTAGCCGCATTTGGTCTTCATCAATTGCTTCTTCTTCCTCTTCTACATCTGAACCTTCTTCCTCTCTTTCATCCTCACTTTCCTCCCTCAAGTTTAACCCTCTTCTCAACTGCTCTTGTAATGCATCAATCTGTCTCTGATGGGCTGCCAGTGCATCTCTTCCACCAGCATTTCTGTCGCCTCGACCACCTCTGGCCCCACCATACCTACCAAGCATCACTCTTGAAGGCATCTTTCTTGACCTCGACCACAACCCACGGTCTTAGTCTGACGCCTCACGATCGGCGATCTGTCCCGCGCTCAAGAAAACCGCTCTGATACCACTTGATGAGGCAAGCGAGACTTAGAAAATAACCCACAAAAGAGAATAATTTTATTATTCAGAAAATGGAGCTTCTTACATGCAGAGGATCTCAAATCCCCAAGTTCTACAACACATGCAAGTTACAGAAAGCTACAAAATAACCCCTTCGCAATATGCGAGTTTGTCCCCAAAAGTTACCCAAAAATTAGAAACCAGCCCATAAATAGAGCTCCTCTTTAGTTTGGAGCCAAAACAACATTCAAATTTGAGTTTAGGCGGTTTGGCGCCAAAAAATTACAACATGAAGTTCAAATTTCAAAAGAGCATTTGCAATTGTATCTTCTAGAAAGTGCACCAACTTCCCGGGGCCATAACTTTTGATCTGGGACTCCAATTCGCGAACCGTTTGAACTGTTGGAAAGGTCACGAAGTCAATAACGTGCTAGAAATATGCTACACCAATTTTGGCAAGTTTTGGGGCCGATTTGGGAACTCTAAGTGCCTCAAATCTAACTCGGAAGATTTTCAGGTGCACATCTGGGAAACTAAAACTGCAATATCTTTCCACCCAGGAATAGAAAATAAAAACCATAAACTGGGAATTTCATTATGACGAAAAGGGTATCCAAAAATGTAAAAACATCTAAAAATTGAGAAACTTGAAATTTTACTATTTTTGGGTGATGCAAGATTGCCCTTACACCACTAGATGCTCCTGCATCACTAATAGTATTATTTGTTTGACACAAATTTATCATAGTTTAAGATCACCATTTCCCTAGTCCTTTATACCTGTTAACTATCATAGGAAAGTTCCACTATCAGCAAAGTTGCATTGTACTATCATCAAGTATAAGCCATCAACTATTCACTGTCTATGTGTCTTCATCTCATATCGACTGTCACTGTTTCAAGTTATTAGTTCACTTCAAATGCCACTCAAGAAGTCATTAGTTATCAAAGCATACTATTATTAAATTGAGCAAGAACATTATCCACTATCCATTGATAGATTAAACAGTACACTGTTATGCAACTGACATAAGATAAGATAAAAAACAAATGCACTCATTTTGCAAGTTACTTCTCAATTCCACTCTATGAGTTTCAAGATAAACAATATACTTCTCCAACAAATTGGTACTTGACATATGATAGTGTCTTGAGGAGTGGAGGAGGAATATAAGTAGCAACAGGTTGTTTATTGCTATAACTGATCATAAACAAGCAACACTATTCTGTTTCCAAGAAACTACTATTAGAAACATGCAGTATACCACTGTCAAGTACAAGATATATCTACTGCAATATTAAACATAAGACATAACCAATATCACAAGAATTACTCTATCACTAGCAGATAAGCCACTGAGTTATAATCCATTTCCACAAATAAGGCACTATCATAAGGAGTGTGTATAACCAATGAGTTATAAGAAATCACAACTATAAGCAAATGGGGTAAATATACCATTGCATATTCTATTGTGCAACCCAACTGTCTGAACTATCAAATTGTACTCACAGAGTACTGTCCTTTGCATACAATTACCATGAGAACTAACCATAGAAGCACTAGCACTATCTGATGTCAAGATGTTGAGTAATTGCAACTTGACTATATAAACAACACTGTCCTTATTGTTCATGGTACTACTTCCCTTGAGAATAATGATAGCTTGCACTACTATTATTAATCTTTAGTAGCACTATGACTACTAAATTAAATGACTTAAAGTGCACTCTTTCCAAGTAATATCACTATCACTGGTTAAAAGAAAATGATCACTGCAAATAGAAGGTTGATTGATTGTAAATATGACTACAAAACCACTGCAAAAACTACAAATCCACAATAGAGAATGTAGAATGTTGTTCAACTGCAAATATTGTCACTACAAGATCAAATGTCAATGAATGCTCACTGAAATGTTGTTCTTTGAAAATTCATTGTTATTTCTTGGAGATGGTGAATCACAATCTTGATTGAAGATGACACAACATCTATTACATCTTAAAAACATTTCAATTATGCTTTGATGTAAGTCATTCCATTTTGAAAAGCCCAATATTAGACTAGACATTTCTTTAAGTCATTTAGTTATAAAGGTCATGAGCCTTGTCTAATTTGAGACACAACCCTTATACTACCTTGATGTTGTCCAAGATCCAAATAACTACAAATATTAACTGAGATTCCACTGTACTTTATCAAATAAATATAAAAATAGGGCATTTAAAGAAAAAACAATCTTTTTGCTAATTTATTTACATTTTCCTTCATACCTATCAAGGTACTTTGCAACTCCAAGACTAAATGATAGATATCACACCTTATTCCAAAGATATAAAAGCAAATGTTTCTTTCATTCAACTAAGTCTACATGGTCAAGAAAAGACTGTCATGACCTGTACTGTCAAACTGTCACTGTACTTTGTTGTTGTATACCTATGTCTTGTACTTGCATGAGATAAATTTGGTACAATACTTATCTTAAAAACAAAAGCTTCACCATGATGACACTGTTCACACTATCAAGGAGGTGGCTTCACTGTCAAAACCACTTATCATCCAAATTACCTTGATGCAAACACTTAACATAGGCATATTCATACCCTACATATTGTATACATGGCTTAAAGACACTTGTAACTACAACATTTTACAACATCCTTTCTTGATTCAAAGATCCAATAAGAGCAAGAATGCCAACAAATACTACAAAGACAACTTTCTTAATTTTTCCTACCATTGCAACAACCTCACACCAAGCTATTGCTTGATCTTTGACTGACCTTCTTATTTTCACTTTGGGGTAAAAAATATGACATTGAACATCTCCCCATAACTCCATGCTACTTTTTATGCACTTGGAGATTCCTTTGTGCATAAAGCACATGCATATGTTCTTTCTATTTTTGTTCATGTTTCCTCCTCCAAACTTTCTCAGGCTCTTTCCTTTTCCATTGAGCTTTTTCAAACTCTTCCTTTTTCTTGTTGGACATGTTTTCCCTCTTGTTATGATTAGGTGGACTCACTAAAATTCTTCTACAAAATTGTGTTATACGTCCAAGGTTGGTACATTTATAAGAAACTACATTCATATCTCTATAAAATGCAGATTGACTTCTTCTACAATCAATTGCTTTATGTCTATAATCATTACAAGAGTAACAGTAACCATGGAAACAAGAATAATTGTACCTTATTTTCCTTTTTGATGACCTTCTTCTTGAACTTTTCTTTGGATCATTAACTCTTCTATATCCATCTTCATAAGTATTTTGATCTACAGACATTTTGAAAGTAAAACTTGATTCTCCTTGTTCATATGCTACTCCTTTTGAAAAGCTTGTCAATTCCATTGTCTCCTTTGACATTGTAGCATCTTTGTTTCAAACTTCTCCTATAGTTCTTCTTTTTCTATTCTTTCTTTCTTCAATTCATCTAAGGCAACAATCAATTCATCTTCAAGATAAATGTGTGCTTCCTCTTCATCATTTTCATCATATGGCTCATTTGCAACCTCCATGAACTGTAACTCATCTCTTTTTGCATCAGACATTCTTGCATGGCCTTCTTTAGATCCAAGAACATTAGAAACATCATCAACTTTAGAAATAGACCTCTCTTTCTTTTGATGTAGATATTTATCCTTTTTAGTTCTAAACTATATTTCTATACCTCTTGCCCATAGTAAGTACTCCACTACTAGGAACCCCTAAGTTGGTTAGACTTTGTGCAAGGGTATGGCTCTGATACCACTTGTTGGAGTACAAAATCACTGAGAGGGGGGGGTGAATCATCAATTCAAGTTATAAATCAAACCTAACTTAATCCTCACAAATTTATGCATATAAACTTCAAGTATCATAGATATTCAAATGTTGAGAGAAGCACCATGAAGTGAAGACTAAAATGCTTGAACAAATATGATTGATCAGACACAAATAGATCACAAATCAAGAATAGCCACAACACAATATCTATGAGTGGAAAACACTGTACAAAGAGAAAAAACCACTTTGAAAGTTCATTTTATTAGGCCTCACTAGCAAAAAAAGAATCTCATTATTTACAGCCTCATTGGCTAAATAAAAATCTCATTGATTTCATCCTCACTAGAAAATCAAAAATCTCATTGATTATAGCCTCACTGGCTCCAAACTTCATGCCTCACTAGAAAAATAGTATGTCCCACTGACTAGCAACACCATATACACCACTTTCATCAATTTCAAAAGAAAACAAATAAACAACCAGAGGGTTACTCTGCTACAATATAATCCACTACTTCATCTTTTTTTACAATGTGATATAAATCACCAATCTCACTTTTTTGACTTCTAACACAACATACAAGAAAGACCACTTTGTTTACAAGAAAGAAAACTTTGCATACAATCTGACCCCCACATAATTTGAAAAATAATAAAACAAGACAATGACATTCTATTACATTGACAAACTTCACTCACATAGACAACTTCATCATTCAAGACATGCTTATCTTCTTATTTAGAGCATGCACACACTATCTTGGCTTCAACACAAAAAAAATTAACTTGTGATCACTCTCAGATCACACATATTTGAGTAGAGTTATAGAATCATTTTTCTGAACCGTCTACAGTGTGCTCAAGTCACACCTTTATAGTAATCAAAAACTTGATTGAAGCTCATCAAACCTTTGTTTCATGGTGGTTGATCACAAAAACCAATGTTTGTAACTAATTGCAAAAGTAGAAAACCATCGAGCATCAATATGGTTTCATAACTGTATGAAAACAACTTTAGTTATATATCAAATTCAACCATCGGGAAGTTGTTGTTACAAGAGTTCAAATCACAACCTTTGATCAAGTAAATGGCAAGCATTGATTTCTTTTGATATCTTAAACCGATCATATAAATGATAACCATAGAAAATTTTTGATATCTTAAAGCATAAGCATGCATATTTGCTAGGTTGATATGCCCTAGGAACATGGGTTGACAAATAGTGTATAAGAAAACCCTTTACAATATAAACCCTTTGTAGAGATTTAGAATAAGCTTCAAAGCAAGAAACCCTAGATAACATAAGATCTCAAGGAAAAAGCAATCAAACGTCATAATGTATGATTTTCATACCTTTGAAGCTCGGCAAGGAAATAGAAAACTAGGGTTAAAGGTTTTTAAGAGTGTTACCAATCAATACCTTATCCAAACTTTTCCATAGTAGTGGTCGACACCAAAATACAACTTCTAAAAACTACCTCGAAGCAATGCCTTGTAAGTTGCAACTGCTACACCCTCTTGCATTCGTACACCAATATCACCACAACACATTAGGAAGGGCGGGTAATAAGCAACATCACCATTTTCACACTAAAACCAAGCAGCTTTGTGCCCTATTGAAATAATGAGCAAACTAGGTATTATTGACATCAAGAACTACAAGAGAAACATGATCTTGTGAACCATACTTGAGTAATATGAACTTCACCATTTGACATGAGGTGCAATATGCCTTGAAACAATTCACTTTGGATACATCAAGCTATCAACACATTTGCATTAAATACACCTTTGAACCTTTGACATATCAAATCAATAGCCAACAAACTCCCCCTTTAGTTTGACATCAATGAAAAATCAATGGCCAAAAAGTTGGAATAGCTTGGTTATGACATTTAGTAACTCTATTTTTGGTTCAAATACATTGAAATTTGATGAGGTTTGTGTGATTCTGAGTGAGAAAATTCAAAGGAAAAGCACAGGTGAAATTTCAATATCGAGTAATGTTTTGAATATAGAAAACAGGGATAGATCAAAGGAGAGGAAAAAGTCCTAGAGATCATGGGAAATCGCGAGGGAGATCAAAGAATAGGTCACAATCTAGAAGAAGAAAATATTGTTGGTATTGTGGAAAATTGGGTCACTTGAATAAAGATTGCTAGTCTGGGAAGAGCAAAGGAGACAAACAACAAGATGGCTATAAAGAAGCTAATATTGTAAGTAAACTTGAAGATGATGCTTTAATTATTTTCCTAGATAGTGCCAATGATTTGTGGGTATTAGAATTAGGGGCTTCATTTCATGCTATGCCCCATAGAAATTATTTTCTTGATTATGTCCAAGGAAGTTTTGGGTTGGTGTATTTGGGAGATAATGAACCCTAACAGATTGTTGGAAAGAGAAGAATTAAAATTAAATTTCAAAATGGAAATCAATGGATACTATAGGAGGTAAAGCATGCTCCAAAGCTAGGTATAAATTTAATTTCACCAGGGCAACTAAGTGATGAAGGTTGCATAGTTACATTTATGAATAAAATTTGGAAGGTTACTAAAGGTGCTTTGGTAGTGGTTAAAGGTGTGAAAGTAGGAGCTTTATATTTATGTATAGGACCTATTTTTCCTTCTTCATTAATTATTGTAGAAAAAATATAGTAGGAAAAGTTGCTACAAAATTAGCTACAACAATTGTTATGGATTCAACAACAGTTGTTGCAGGTTCTACAACAGTCACAAGAATAGTTGTTGCAGGTTCTATAACAAAGACAACAATAGTTTTTGTGGGTACTGAAACAAAACTATGGCATCATAGACTTGACCACATGAGTGAGAAAGGTATGAAAATTCTTCATTCTAAGAAGTTATTACTAGGTTTGAAATGTATTAACATATATTTTTTATGAGAGTTGTGTGTATGGGAAGCAAAAGGGAGTGAGATTTCTTAAATATTGGAAGCAAAAGAAGGATGAGAAATTAGAGATTGTGCATATAGATGTATGGGGACTAGCTCAAGTATCTTCTCTTGATGACTCTCGTTACTATGTCACATTTATTGATGATACAACTAAGAAAGCTTCAGTGTATTTTTTTAAATAGAAATTGGATATTTTTGAAACTTTTAAAAAATGGAAAAGCTTGGTTGAGAATGAGACAAGGAAAAGATTAAAATGTCTCAGATTTGATAATGGAGTTGAGTGTTGCAACAAAGAGTTTAAAGATTATAACTCATTTAATGGAATTCATAGGTAGAAAATAGTTCCAAGGACTCCATAGGAAAATGGTGCAATTGAGAGAATGAACAAAATGATTATGGAGTGTGCAAGGAGCATGAGATTACATGTTGGGTTAACTTTATATTTATGGGCATAGACTATTAATACTACTATATATTTAATTAACAAATGTAGTGCCCCTCCGCATTTGGCCTTCGTGACAATTAAATAAGTTCGTTTGGTTGAATTGTGTTGTCACGTTGTGTTCATTAATTTATATTGTTTAATGGATTTTGAATTATGCGATTAAGTTAATATTGACTAGCCTTGATTAATCTAATTAATTAAATTAAAAAGGATTAAAAGGAAACTTAAATTAATTGGGAAGTGAAATGATAATTAAATGAACTATGTTTATGAAATGATATTATATGTATTTTGATTATTAATTATTAAATTAAAATAATAATTAAAAGAAGTATGTTTATAAAAAAGTGATATTAATTATTTAAAATAAATAATGTGGTTAAGTGTTTTATGATAAAGAAATAAATATAGATGAATATTATTGTTATTGGATTTTAATTAATGGGAAAGAAATTTAATTTTAAATTAAATAAAAGAGATAAGTCTTCAAATTGAATTGTAAAAGTTGAAAAAGATGGAAAAAGATGAGAACGTGCACATGCACATGCACGACTCAAAACTAAAATTGGAATGAGAAACTTGTTATTTTTATTGATTTTTGTTTTGGGAAACATATCTTTTATTTGGTTTTTCATGTTGGAGGTTGTCAGAGGAATTTTAAACAGAAAAGATTTTTTTTTTAATTTATGAAGAAGTAAATTTTTGCTCTGCAAACTACTCTTTTTTAAAATAAAAAGAAAAGAAAATAATATAGCTTTCAAAATTCGAAAGAAGCATATTCTTAGAGAACGGAAAACGGATTTGGGGCTGCAGAAAAGTGATCATCTTTGCTCACCGTCTCCATTTTCAAGTGAAGAATTCAGGTTGGCATCATCTGGTTTCGTTTCATTTGTCATTGCGAATTATATGTTTGATATTTGTTTTGTTTTGTCCTTCAATTCTATCATTGCACACTTAATGGTTGCTTGAAATTTATCATTTTCTTGTTGTACATGTTCCTTTTCCACACTATTTATAATCAATAACTTCCCTCCCTTAGTTTCAGATGCAACATTTAATCTTGGGTTAGAATAACATAAGATATGTACAGATTTTTGGTGTGTGCATGCTTATATTTTTTAGAGTTTCGACTTCTTCAGTGTTGCTTGCTTTTACTTCAAGCTTTGCAGATTCCTATTGTAAGTTTTGCACTCATTCGCTTATATGGTTGTAGGCGAGTCATGTGACAGCTCATATCTTTGGCTGGGTCGATTCTTTTATAGCTTTTGGAGTTTTGAAGTATCTTACTCCCTGCATGGTTTTGATTAAAATTTTAGCTTTGCCCATGTTCGTATTTTCTTCTATGATAATCCTCCTATTATGATTCACCATTGAGCTAGTTCGATTTCCTTATTTGATTTTGTCTTTGTCGACATCTAAGCATTAGTGCTCTCCTTGCTAGCCAGTCGCTGCCTTCTATGCCTTCATATTCTGCAATCTGCAAAAGTCTATTCCCTACATCTTTCATTATTTCGATTTATGTACTTGGTCTATATGCTTATAATTTATAATCCGATAGACTCGTTTGTTCTGGCATTTGATTTTGTTTACTTTAGGTTGATGCTCTTTATTGTATGTTCGTTTGAAGCCTCCTTATTATTCCTCCTATCTGATAATCTCCACTGCATGTTTTGGGTTATGTTGAAATCACTAAAATTTGGTCTATGCCTTTTGTGCCAATTTCTACCCTTGATGTACTCTATTTTGGATTTAATCAAAAAGGCTCGCTGCATTTCCTTGAGCATAGCATCCAGCTAGTTTTACTTTAGTGTTTGTTCATCAAACAAACAATTATATTGAAAGTTGTGTTGTCTGTGCGGTTCCTCTTTGCTTTTATGTTGGAAACTCATTGCAATGGCGAATAATATTCCTCTAAAAGCCGGTTAGTAGCATTATGCTTGCTTGCATTTTAAACCTACTTATATTTATCATGTGTTTTGGTTTCAAATCTCTCCTCTAAGGTGCTTTATGCACACCTTTTGATCAACTGCATATGTAAGGCAATAAGGTTTCTGGTGTGTGAAGTGGTGCATCGCCCCATATTCGATTCCTCTCCTCCTCTTATGCTCGTTGGACGTCCCTTCGTTATTTTATGATACAGGCCGCCGTCTTAAGTTATGTGGTTTGATGGTCATCGACTTAGAATATATGGATATGCGAGTTTTGTACTCAAAGATCGCACCCTATACTACTTCATGTATATATATATACTTTTCTGAAATAGTTCATATACATTATATACATATATAAATTTATATATGTTATTAAAATATATGTGTTTACATATTGATGCTATGGTATCAGTTTATATATGTATTTTCTGGGTTCATTTTTATAGTGACAGTTATAACAAACAACATTTCAATTATAGTAGATGAAAATTTATATATGTTATTAAAATATATGTGTTTACATATTGATGCTATGGTATCAGTTTATATATGTATTTTGTGGGCTCGTTTTTATAGTGACAGTTATAACAAACAACATTTCAATTATAGTAGACACTTATATATACACACACATGTATTTACATTAAAGAGATGGAAAAGATTATTTGGGTATGTAGATTAACGTATTAAAATATATATATATATATATAAAGGAAAGAAATTGAGATAATAGTATTTTGGTATTTGACGGGGTTTAATTAAATGAATGCTTTAGATAATCTTCTTATTGATGATTTTGTTGTATTCTCTAATAGTGGCATTGTAAATTAGATTTCAATATTCTCTTGATCGTTCTGTGTTGAGGTATTCAATGTTTTAATTGTGACAAACATATTATATGCTTTAGGCTTTGATTTGTGTTCATTTGATGTAGATTTTAATGTACACATATTTATAATATTATATTATGATTGCTTGTGTTATGGGTATATAATTTATTTATGTAAATGGATAGTTATATATATATATATATATAAAATTAGGATCTGCATTCGAATACCTTTGCATATGTATATAAATGTATTTATACATGTATGTATAAATATATGTCACTGTATTATTATATATTTCATTTATTGAAAACATTATTCTGTTATAACATATACATTTGTGTGTATATATATATATATATATATATATATATATATATATATTTATATTTGTGCATGCATACAAATATATATTCTCTTGAAAACAAGGATTGGCATGTAAGTGTACACATATATGTAATATGGACGTTGGAAAAGAATATTTCTATAGTTATAATCAATTGATTAAGTAGATTAGTAAATTAAGAGGTTATTTATAAGGAGAATTGGATTAATTGATATCATAGACAATGGTGAGTATTGTGAGTTATAGTAAGTTCTATTCGATTTTATTTTGTAGCTTTATAAACTTGAATTAAATGAAATATATTGTCTTTTGAATAGAGACTTCGTTCTTAATTATTTCGTAGTTGGATTAAGTTGACTTTATTTTGCAATGTTTATTTGTTGCTTATTATAATTAATGTGTTGTTTATTTGAAAATTAGAATAGTTGGTTTCACAGTTAATTACAAGTTAATGTGAAAACAGGTTATAAAATGAAGTCAATGATTAAGTATTGAGTTTTAGGAAATGGGAGAATAATGCCTCTTAAGGACATGTTTTGTGTTGATGAGTATTGTATTTGGCAGATATTGAATTGAATTTATGGATTATTGTGTTATGGAATATATCATGATGCTTGATTGTGTGTTCGTATTGATTTATTGGATTGATTTTCGGGTTGAGTTGTGAATCGGCTGATCGCTCTTGCTATCGTGGTTGATGATTTTGTTAAAAGTTGTTTATTAGCCCAATTGTTAGTTTACATTAGGGTATCATGTGAGGAGAGAATTGAGGTCTCCCTTGGATGCCCTATTGGCTGATTTACTATTGGTAATTGTGGTTGATTTTGTATTGAATTGATTATGTAGCTTTGATTGAGTTTCAAGATCACGTTGTGATGTTGTCACTCTTATTTCATACTTGCCATTTTGCGATTGTGGATTTTATATAGTCATTTTTTTTTGGTTCCATAATGTGAGTCTTTCTCTTGTGTTAATTTTGAAATGAGGGACTTTATGTGATGGCTTGCTCATAGTCATGTTCAGGAATGTTGGGAACTCGTAGGGTTGAGTTACTCTTAGTATATGGGTAGTTGATGTTATAGGCTTCCAGAGGAAATGGGGAAAACTTGCTTATATTGGATTTCCATGGTTGGATCTTTGTGAATCATTTGTTAGCTTATTCCTGATTTTGAGCTCTTGTGGGTGTTACCTTGTACCATGGTGTTGACTTTTGATGTGGCTTTTGGGCGAGAAGGTTTATGCCTCGCATATGTATTTGGTTTTTGTGATTTTAGTGCTTTGTGTGATTTGGTACACCCCTTGATGTTATGAGGTTTATTTTCGATGCTACTAGGGAGAGTGACTCTCCATGGGAGCCAACACACAAAGGGGAAACCTGGGTAACCCATGGAAGAGTTTGTGTAATAAGTGATAACCTAATAAAATTAACTAGTGGGTTGGGTAAGTTCACACTAAATAGGATAAATAAGATGTCTCGCCCATGTTGTTACTGCTTCCACATACTAAAGATGGGCTAAGAAGGCCATGGTCAACAAGATCACTATCTTGCCCTCACGAGAGGCTAGTGGTCCTACATGTGTCACCCTATGGGGTTGGGGCCTAGTGAGAGGCAGCTAGGGTAACCATAGATGGGGGTTGACGCCTAGTGTGAGGCAACCTGGGTAATCCATGCTAGGGCCATGCAATGACACTCTTCCTATAGTATCCCTTGCTATTCTTCTTCCTTTGCTAGCCTTTGGAAGTAGTCATTTTGATGCAGTTGTTAATTATTGTTTATTGTTGCTCTTGCTTATGGAGTCTTCTAGCCTTTCCACTTGATTGTTCTTTGTCATGGGTCTTTCATGTCATCTCCTAGCACGAGGGGTGAGCCTTTGAGTGTACATGGTCAGGTGGAACATGCTATGCACCCCATTGGGTCCCCAACTGGAGTTTGTGAAGCTCAACGTTGGTATTGGTTCAAAGAATCTAGAGGTTCACCGCATTTCAGTTGTACCATGTTCATTTATGTATTACTCTTGTAATTGTTGTATCATTCCCACTTTGTGTTGGAAAGCACTGTTGTGCATTTGTAATCCTAAAATGATGTAATTTCATATTAAAACTATGATGTATATGTATAATCTGATTTGGTCAATGTAATTTTTATATACACTCTAGATTATATTATGTGTTCATAAATGGATGTTCCTCATTGATGTAATGTAATGGATGTATGATCAATGTTTACTTATCCTATATTATGGTTTTGTAATGTAATATTGTAATGTGGTAATTATCATTATGGGATATGGGTTTATGTTAAGTAATGTAGTCATGTTTACCCCAAAGGACGTATGTTAGATAATGTAAATGCATAGTTTCATTACAAGTGTTGTATGATAGTGCACATCTTATGTTATGTTAGTAAGAAAAAAAATTGTGCTATTGATGTTAGTTATTTAGTTGTCCTTTGGGGTTTGTGTGGCAGGGCATTACAACAGAGGTCCTTCAATTACTTTGGGTGGTCATGGTATTCTAGAAGAAGCAAGGACAAGTAAGAAGATGAGTTATTCTTTTTTTAAAACCTTCGGTTGTGAAGCTTTTGCACATATTGGTTTTGAAAATAAAATCAATTTGGAAGCTAAATCTAAAAAGTGTACCTTCATTGGATATGGCAATGATGAATTTGGTTATAGATTATGGGATTTTGATAATAAAAAAATTATTAGAAGCAGGAATGTTGTATTCAATGAGAAAGTTTTGTATAAAGATCAATTGCAAGAAAAGAAGAATGAGAAGAAAGAAAAATAATATGCAGTGCTGGATGGTATTCTAGAAAGTAATATTCCAATGGTAACTCATGCTCAACAACAACAAGAAATATCACAAACTCGAGTGAATGTTAGATGTTCTACAAGGATAAGTATACCTCTTGAAAAAAATTATTTTTCATGATATATTATTTTATTACTTGATGTTGGTGAATTGAAAGGGTATAAAGAAGATATGTAGGTGGATACCAAAGAAAAGTGGAGAAAGGAGTAAAAATAATGGATTCCTTGTTGAAAAACCAAACTTCAGATTTATGCAAGTTACCTGCAAGTAAACAGGCTTTGCTAAATAAATGGGTTTATAGGCTGAATGGAGGAAAGAAAAGAATTAAAGCTAGACTTGTGGTAAATGGATTTGCATAGAAAAAAGGTATTGATTTTGATTAAATATTTTCTCCAATTGTTAAAATGACTTCTATTTGAATTGTTCTAAGTCTTATGTTTGTAGAAGATTTGCATCTTGAATAGCTAGATGTGAAAACAACATTTCTCCATGGGGATTTGGAAGAAGAAATTTATATGTAGCAACCAAGAGATATGAAGTCAGAGGTAAGGAGAATTTAGTGTGCAAATCAAAAAAGAGTTTGTATAGTTTGAAGCAAGCACCTCGGCAATGGTATTTAAAATTTGATAGTTTTATGGCTAAACAAGGTTACACCCGGTGTCATTTTGACCATTGTGTTTATTTTAAAAGGTTGGATAGTGGTAGTTATACTATCCTATGTTTATATGTTGATGATATGTTTGTTGTGGGGTCTAACATGGAGCACATTAATGAGCTAAAACAGAAGTTAGCAAAAAAAAATTTCTATGATGGATTTGGGTGCGCAGAAACAAATCCTTGGTATGAGAATTTTATGGGATAGAGAAAACATAAAATTCACTTTATCCCAAAGGAATTATGTTGAAAAGGTGTTGAAAATATTTAATATGGAAATACCAAAGCTATTAGCACACCTTTTCCTAGTCATTTTAAATTGACCAAGGAGATGTGTCCAAAGGCACAAGAGGAGGAAGAAAAATGTATAAGATTTAATATTCTTTAGTTGTTGGTAGTTTAATGTATGTCATGGTATGCATGAGGCCATATATTGCACATGTTGTTGGAGTTGTGAGTAGGCATATGAGAAATCCCAGAATAGAACATTGAAATGTTGTGAAATGGATTCTTAAGTATTTGAGAGATATAACAAATAAACATTTATGTTCTAGAGGATCAAAAATTTCTCTAAAAGGTTATGTTGACTCTGATTTGATAGGTGATATTGATACCAAATGAAACTACAGTTTATGTGTTTACTATTGGTGGGACAATTTCAAGGTTGCAAAAGGTTGTTGCTTTATCAACAATAGAGGTAGAATATATTGTTGCAACTGAAGCAAGCAAGGAGATGATTTGGTTGTAATATTTCTTAGAGGAATCGAGCAAGCAACAGACTGATAATTAGTTATTTATGGACAACCAAAGTGTCATTCATCTTGCTAATAATTATGCTCCACATTCTAAACAAAATGCATATAACTGAGATATCATTTCACATGATCAATGTTAGAGGATGGACAATTAAAGCTAGAGAAAATTAATACAAGTAAGAATCGAACAAATATTTTAATGAAGGTGATAAAACAGGAGAAGGTGATTTCCTCTTCATATTTCATTAGTCTTTAAGATTAAAAATGGATGGAATAAAAATAGTTGTCTAGGGGTGTAAATTCTAGTGGCGGTATTATGGGATCAATCTCTAAGAGGGAGATGATTTGGTGTTGAGCCTACTCAGTCTCCAAGTGGGAGATTGGTAATATGTGTAGCCTGATCATGCTCCAAGTTAAGACTTTGGTCACTTTGTCCGATGTAGTTTTCCCCCAAACTAATTAACAAGGGAGTGCAGGGAGGCTCTACCCCTCCTACAAGGTCCAAGGGGACCACCTACTCAATGAGGGCATGAGAGTGGAGCCCATATTAGGGGTCTATGGGAAATTCCCCTCAAGTAAAAATTTCTATATTTTATTAAAGAAAATTTGTAAACTATTCTAGTTGAAATTCAGTTGAAAAACAATTTATAACTTCCCAAAACAATTAACATTTTCTTGCTACATACGTGAAACTAAAGAGTCACAACAAAGAGTGTGTGGGTTAGATAAGAATCCCACAACAAAACCTTGTGTGAGAATGTGGAGATTCACATGAAAAAATTTGGTGGTATTAGTTTTGGTTTTGAGCACACACATCACATGAAGAAGATAGAACACAGTTAGAGAAAGATTGTGAAATTTTGTGAGTTGCACACTGCATTATTTTGCTGCTAATGGATTGTGATTTGAATTCTTTGCTGGATATTAATAAAAATTTGATTGTTTTTTTGGATGTAGCCCAAAGGGTGAACCACATACAAATTTTGTATGTTGTCTATGAACTTCATTCCTCTATTCTATAATATTGATCTACATTATAATTGTTTTAATAGATTTTATTTCTCTTGTTTTGCAACCTAACTTGAATTTGATTGAAGAGAATCAAGAGGATATATTAAACAATATGAGTCACTTTTCTTTTGATAAAAATAAAATTCTTATACATTAGATAACAATTGTTACCATCTTAGATGGAGAAATCAAAATTGATCTTGTAGTAGGAAGGAAAATTGTACCTTCTCTTTAGAATTGAAAAAAAATTGGTAAAATTTACTTACCATCAAGTAGAATGGATAGTTTAGCAAATATCCTTTGTATATTACATCCTCCTAGCAAGGGTTACTCTTTTAAAAGACTTTTAGAACTTGTCAAAGTTTTTTCATCTTTGTGAAAAGAACCATTTCAGACAATGGGTGATAATAACAATGGTGAAAATTGTGGGAATTGTGGAAATCCTAACAATTGATGTGTTTCCCCTATACTTTGGAGAAGCACTACTGGTCTTTTAACTCTTGTAGAAAAATATGAATTTATTTTAGGATCAAAGGAACTTTCCAAAATTTCTATGGCAATGAAAACATCTAGATGGACATATTTCAACCTTCACCATTGTATGTAGGTGTTGAGTTTGACACATGAAGGTGTCATAATTTTTTTGTTTATGAAAATATTACATGACACGATGACTAATTGGTTTGGCCATAATTTTACTTGTTCTATTACTAGTTGGGAGTTGATGAGTGAAAAGTTTCTTGCACACTTCAAGTTAGTTTAAGAAAGTCATGCCTTGTTTGCACAACTCTCAAATTCCAAGAAAGATGGTGGAAAACCTAAGAGGGAGTTTGTTATAAGACTCAATCATCTAGTTTCCAAGATACATTGCTCCTACTCGTCAAAGAGTATTTTAGTTTAGCTTTGTATTTTGTTTCCCAATTTGGGATGTATATGTTATTTAGTTATGTGTTTCCTCTTATTTGTTATTAAATCCATATTGTTTCATATACTTAATGTGATCTAAAATGTTCGTCTTTAAGTGATTTAAGAATAGTTTGAATCTATTGCCTAACTAGTAAGGCACCAAACTACTATAAAACCATATTTTTTTGATATTCTTGTACATTGCAAGTATCTATTGTGGTCCATAAATAGAGCCAATTGTTGTACCCATACAAAAAAATCATATGATGACAAATTTCAAGTTAAAATCCCATTATAATATCAAATCTAATAGTCATGATTTACAATGATATATTTTTTCCATGGCCTTTATCATCTTTAATTCTTCTTTTTGCAAGAATAATGAAAACAAATTTTCAATTACATTAAATAGAATAGAAAAGAATTCAAATGCAAGAAATAGTTATTAGTCACTTCAATATTTGCAAACATTTTCAAGAAATAAGTGGATAACATTATATAATTGATACGTTTAAAAAGAAAGGTATATTATGAAGTACATGGATAGAAATTTAAGAATAAGTTTAAAGTTATCAATGGTTTCATTCTTTCTTGGGATATTTTACAATACTATCATTTGTATCTATTAATTAAGATAACAATAGATCAATCAATTATTGGAATCTTGCATGTGAGGGAAGGACCACTAATGTCAAAGTAGTCTAGAAGAATATATTTTAGTTGAGAACAAAGAAACATGTCATAAAGTATTGATGGGTGTCATGTAAAAACATGGAAAAATATATAATTGGGATTAAATTTGGAATTCATAAGTTTCAAATTTTGAAAATTCTATATGTTTCAAATTTGGCTCAACAAAGATAATAAGGTGAATTTTGATTCAACATATCCATCAATTTTATATCTTCTTGTAGATTTTAGTCCTTTATAATGGTTGCAAAGTGCAAATAGAATTTTTAGGATTTCATTCCAATACTTTTAATAAGTGCCAATACATGGTAGTTTATTCAAACTCAAGCATATTTTGTATAGCTACATTAAGGTGTGTCCCTAATAGAAGATAAAGAAAAGCTATAAAAAAAATTGTCATAGAGTATTGACATGTGCCAATGTAAGGAGAAAGTATATTCAAAAGAAAGATTTTATGTTCCACTTTGAGGTGTGAGTCAAATAATAGGAATTTTTTTGTCAAAATTCACAATTACATTGTTAACAATTTGCCTATATTTAGACAAAGTGCTCTAATTTAAATATGTATAGGAGTACACTCATATATGGAAGGTGAGTGATCAAGTTCAAAAGAACAAAGGTAATGGTCAAAGGAATGCCTAATTTTAGAAGATGTTAAAAATATCAATCTCATAAATACATGTTGAGGTGTTCATTTTAGTGAATAAGTTAAGAATCAATTGTGAGGGGCATGCTTCAACTAAGGGGAAGAGCTATCGAAACTTAAATTGGAAAACTGTGTTGAAGATGCATGGTTGGGGAAGATAATACTATCATATTTTCCATTTTAAGGCACATGTGTCTATGAATAGATGTCTAAAGAAAATTTTTAGTTTTCATATCCATAATTTGATGAAGGAGAATGTTGTTTCAAAATAGAGACTGAGACGACTATGAAAAATAGTGGAATAGAGAGGCGTAAATTAGAGATTCACACTCATTCATAGGCACATGAATAAAAGAATAGAACACAAACAGTAAAATTAAGAATCATAGTTTGGTGTGCATTATTGGAACCAATGAATTTCAAAATGAAAAGAGCTACTTTATTTATGTACATACTAATGGAAGATGTAAAGATTTCAAAGGAATACTTTCTTTTTTCTAGATAAAAGTGGTCTTGGGGGACACACCCATATTAAAACCATAAAGCATAGATTTAGGGTTGTCCCATCATGGAGAACCATAGAATCAAAAATCCAATGGGAAGATGAAAATGAAAACCATTGGAAGTTAGTATATAGTTTGTTAACTTGAAGTATCAAACATCTATCGTTGGAGTTGATAGTGAACCCTGCAAATCACATAAATCACTTCCAATCAAAATTCCCATCACATACAAGAGATCAAAGAAACCGATGTGCTATGCAACCAAGAGAGAATGATTGAATCCACACTAGTGTTTGACATTGAGATTAACATGTAATTATATAGTTAATTGAATGAAATGTTTACAAAGTACAATAATGAATGCTTATAAAAAAGTGAAAACTCTAGATGCGGATTTGATTAGATTGTGACAAGTGTTCACATCTCATGCAATGAGACAACTCAACCTATAATAGCCCAATCTAGTAATAAAAAAGCACACCTAAGTTTAACTTAAGTGAATAAAGTAAGAAGGGACCTAATAATTAATTGATGATTGATTAATTATCAATTGATTATCCTTATTATTCCAAAATCTATATGTAATATTTACTTTTATAATATTATTAGCCTATGATATGGAAACCAAAAAATTATCCTTCGCAATGCCTAGCAAAAGATCAAAACTAATGTCCTACTTTAGAAACTTGGATCCTCACTTCATCTAGGGTCATCAAAAGTTGGCATTGTGGTCAATATTTGTGATATCCTAAAAATATATTAATATTTGTAATATTAATCTTTTACAAATAAATTATTATATTAATCTTTTACAAATAAATTATATTTGCATATCCTAAAAATTGCATTTCTTTTCATCATAATTCACCCTTATAATATTTATATCATGGTATAATTTTTATTTTTGAACTTAAAATATACAAGGTTGGTTCTTTACAACAATTTTAATTACGTCTTTTTTTCATTTGGCTATTGTTAGACTATTTACAATTTTTAATAATATATAAGTATTTTTTTGCAAATGCTCTCAAATTTAAAATAGTTTCCTCCTTCTAGTATCTATTTTTCAGTTAAAATAGGCTTGTACAGGCTGTTATTTATTACAATTATTTTTATTTTGTTTCTTTTCTTTTTTCTTTTCCATGTTCTTTTATTTTTATTTTCAAATTATTTCATTTTTCTCCAAGGGTGTTTTCCTCCTCTATTGAGTTAATTGCATTTTCCTTTCATCATCATGGTAGTCAAATTCTTCATCATGAGATATGCTACTATCATCTTTAACATAATAACTCTTCTTGACGGATTTACCTTTTTATCTTTGTATTTGTCATTTGAGACATTGGTTGGACATTTTGAAGCACAATTACCTATCTTTCCATAGTCAAAACATTTGAAAGCTAACTTACCTCTATTTTTTCAAATTCCCTTTTTCAATCTTCTTACAAAATTTTCTTCCACCTCACCAAGATCCTCTAGATCTGATTCATCTTTTCTTTTTGTCTTGCTAACTTTAAAAGCAGATTCTATCCTTAAATAATCTTGACCAAACTCTCTTAACTCAAAGGTAGTTAAAGCACCAAACAATTGATCCCTAGAATACTGATCCATATTTTGAGCTTCTTTAATAGAAAAACTTTAGCACTATAAGATTTAGGAAGAGTTCTTAGTACCTTTTTCACCACTTCATTTTACTTCAGATTTCCACCAAGACCATTGATGGAATTGACTACTTCATCCACCCTACACATGTAGCTTGCAATTTCTCTATCCTCTGTCATCTTTATGGTTTCAAATTTGGTCTTGAGATTCTACTTCTTTTCTTTTTTGACCTTAATATTTGCTTCAAGATACTTTCTAGCTTCTTCTAGATTTATTTAGTAGTTTTGTAGCTCATCACCTTCACAAGTTATGAATCAGAAGGACCACTTAGAAGAGAATTCTTTGCTTTACCATTTTTCTCATGATCCTTAATCTCATCATCACTTGTCAAACCACCACTAGGCATAGTATATCAATTTTCAACTGACTTCCATACACCAAACCCTAATGAGACAAGAAAGTCTTCCATCTTGGTCTTCTAGAATGTGTAATTTGTTCCATCAAAGAAAGTAGCCTTGACACTTTTCCTATGCACCATCTAGATCTACCTCAAATGGTTGAGATTCTTCCAAGGAAACTTGATTTGATACCAATTATTAGATGCATAGAACAATTGAGAGGGGGAGTGAATTAGTTGTGCATTAAAACATCAAACCCTCATTAACATTTAAACCCTTATTATACTTCAAACCCATAATTAGAATCAATATGATTGAAACAAGAACACATATACAATAAAACACCAAATCTACATGGAAAACCCAAGAAGGGAAAAACCACGATGAGGATTAGCTCACAATATATATAAATAGAAATACTGAATACAATAGGCTCACTGTCAGAGGGCTCACTGCCCAAAGGACTCATTGTCTAGAAGAAAAGAAAGAAGGGCTCACTACCTAGATAGAAAGAAGGTAGAAGAAGACTATTGCAAATAGATACACTATCACAAAGAAACAAGAGGAACCACTACAACAACTCTGCACCATCCACAACCTTCAACTCACTACCTCCATCAACCTCTAGCACTTTGAAATGTTGACACCTTCTGCTCATTGCTTTTGGTAGCCTTAATCATTAAAGCTCACACTTAGATCATCTCAATTGATCACATTCACATCTTCACACACTTGTACTACATCTCCAACAATTCACCTTGCTTGTATACCATCCACAACTTGAAAACCATCTCAAAGTTGGCTTAATGAAATGTATGCACCTTAAACGTACAATTACCAAATAGGTTGACACCAAAAACTTCTGTGGTGGAAAGAGATGAAGGAAGACCACACAAAGGGTTAACCAAAACCCAAATCTTCATCGACATTGTCTACCACACTTCCAAAGTCAATGAAGCACATCCACACACAACACCAACACACTAGTTTGACCAAACTAACAAAGCACTAACAAGCAACCACATTAACACCTCTCCAGGTCTGAAGACAACTTGCAAACCACTTAGAAACACTACATAGCACTCTAGAATATTCCAATAATAATATAGCATCCAATGTAACACCTCTCTAACTCCAGCCTGGGTAAGATAGCACTTTGATTTTGATTTGATATTTTAAATGTTAAATGTTATTATAATGAGGTTAGATATTGTTGATTAAGTGAAAGCTTATCATGATTAGCTATGATGATGCAATTAATTGATATATATGGTAGTTAACTATAGTTAGGATGTGCTGGTATTGGCATGGTGTGATGGTTTATAGGTGGCATTGTTGTTCTTGCCACCAAGGTTCAAACCCTGTTGGGGTGGTATTGTTGAATGGTTGTATCCGGTTCATAACTTCGATCAAAAGCATTTACCCCTTGAATAAAAAAAAAAAACTATAGTCAGGATGCAGTATGTGCTTTGGATATGTATATATGTATATGCACAGGTACAACATTGTATGTGTATGTTATAGGTACTAGGTATTGACTCCACTTGGTGATAGGGAGGTTGGATGAAACAATCACAGTTTCATGCTCTAAGCCTTGTTGGAAGACTTCTAAGGTGTCTCTCTCCACCACTTCAACCTATAGGACCTTTCTTTACTTAGGATCCCCTGGTTTTTCCTTGCCAACCCCAACTACCAATAAAGAGCCTCCTACCAAGTCAAGACTTGGTGCAATCTTGAAACCCTTGCTTTAGCCCTTAATCCACCCTAAAGGCTACAAATCCTCCAAATCTTGAATTTAGCTTTGTAGGGGTGTGGAGATGCTTCTAACATCGTCAAACCATCATATTAAGTGTATTAGGGGTCCACCTAGCTCCATCTATAGGTCGCTTTCACCAAACCCTCTTTTAGACCTAAAAGGCTACTAGCCCTAGGAGCCCCAATTAGGCCTACTTCTCTGAGAACACAGGTTAGTTCTCTAAATATTTCCAAAGAACACCCAATCTTTTCTTGGGATTCTTGGTTCAAATGAACACCTCTCAAAGATTTTTGGGGTCTTGGGTCTCAGCTGTCCGTACAAAGGCTAAACCACAATTTGGCAAAATTTGGCCTTTCAAACCCTTCCCTGAATTCATTACAAACTGCTAAGTATTCCACACACTAGATGGATTGATGGAGGTTCCTCCTCCATGATATGTCTTGGCAAGGTACTTACCTGCCCTCTTCACACTGTGATTTGTTAGGAAATAGACACCCCTACAAATCAAGTGCTCTGCACTTCTTGTCTTCCCTAGCCGGACTCTTCCTGGCTCGCCTAGGGAAAGACTTCCACAGTAGCTCCTGTGTTTTCAAAGAACCTAAACCCTACCATATGTACATACATGGAGTCTAGTCACTGTTCCCAAGGGGCCATACAATTTGTACGGTGGGAAAGTGAGCTAACACTTCATTTCCTCAAAACTGCATGGTTCAGACCAGCAACAGTAAAAAAACAAACTAATTACAAAACAATGCTTGAAACTAAGTAAAGAACCTAACTAATGCCACACAAAGCTTGAAGAACAACTATACTAAATCCTACACAAGTTACAAAGCCATGATCAATCCATTATAACCTCACTTCAATGCAAAAATCAGAAAACTCACTCTCAAACACAATTGCTCTCCTTGAATTCACAAAACTTCCAAAACATCACAAATCCTTCCAACCCTACTCCAATGCCGAGGCATTCCATAAATAGGGTCCTTAAAATAGTTATCCTCTTCCTTGGGCTCTTCTTGGTCGCTTGTAGCTTCAATTGAGCAATAATTGCAAATATTTTGCAAGAATTCCTAAAAGTCCAAAACCTTATTTTGAGCTAGAACCTAATGACACTTATTCAATGGTCAACATGACCTTCATCTAATCAAAACCCAACCAAAAATGCCATTAAGGCTTACATCCAAATGAACCAAATTTGATTGCTTGCTTAGTTGTCCTAGACAAGACTGTCCTAGACAGACCTTCTAAACAACCTATGGTGATCTATGGGTGCTCCTACACCACTTGGCTTCACGGGTCTAAGCGTACCTTCCTTGATGGTGGTTAATAGGAGATAGCACATTGGCCAACCCTTGATCTAAACCCTTATCGTCGTTCCCAGTTGGGTATGATATGTCTTTGATTAATTAGTGCAAACCTCAGATATCGTGATTGGTCATGTTCCAGAAAACCTTAATCCCTTATGTGGTCGGCCTGTGAAGAGTGTCTGAGCTTTTGAGTTAAATTGCATTTTTCCATAAATTTTAATTTAGGAAATGCATTTTATGATTAAAAGGGGGAATTTAATATTTAAAAGGGCTAATTGGGCTTATGTGTATTTTGTTTGACCATAATTGCATAATTTGTGTGATTAGATTCATTTAGGAAATTGGAAGCATTATTTATTATTTAATTTTAAGTTGTGCTTATAAAAAAAACTAAATTGTGATTTTATGTTGAATGCTAATTTATGCTATAAATTGATTGTGTAAATTATAAATTGGGAAAAGAAGGAAATGATATAAATTAGTATATATTAAAAGATAATTCTTAATATGGCTTTTCAAAAAGTGAAATGGAAAAAGGAGTTTAAAAAGGGAAAAGAGAATTCATTTTTGCTGTAGCATGTTTTGGGAGAGAAATGTGAGAGAAAAACCCTCTTTTGCTGGAAAATTGTTTTGTTCATTGTGGGAGCAATTAAGCATGAAATTTCATGGGATCAGTTGCATATGGATGGGAATGAGGAAAGGAAATGATGGCTGTGATTTTGTGTGCTTTCGTGACTTGTATGCAAACTTCTTCTCACATGAATTTCTTGCTTGGGAATTGAGGTATTTTATCATTTCTTCCTATTTACTTGATTTTAAATGGCTTAAATGATTCTAAATGCATTGGTAGTATGTTTTTGATATAATAAGAAACATTTATAGGGTGTTGTACCCTACACAGAGAGCCCCAAGGGCGAGAAAGTACCAAAACAAAAAAACATTAAACAAACCTAGACACCAAAAAACAAAACCAAAACTGAAAGTGGATCAACAACACACTGGACCAACAACTAACCAATAGCAGAATAGTTGGATTTTTCCCGTTTCTTCGACAACAGCTAAACCATATCATCCTCAACCCAAATAGGGTGATCCTTGGTCTTTTTCATCTCCAACTCTTCCTTCATAGCAGCCAAAATGGTACTAGTAACACAGTGGATCATCCTGACTGTGAAGTGAGTCATCCCATACAATTTCTTGTCTAGGGTGTCCAATCTCTCTTTCAGTGCACTAACCCTCCCCACCACTCACAATGTACTCAGGAACATTCTACTCCACTCCCATCGGCTCCGAAGAGTGGGAGGCTGAAACCTCATGCAGATCACCACCTGAGTCAGGAACCGAAGAGGGACCTTTGGATTTCTCACCAAGATCATCCTTCGACACCACCTCCACACGGCTATCCTTGCTATCCAAAAGCTCCTCCTCGGTATCTAGGTCTCTGACCTATACTTTCTTTTTGTTCTTAGCAAGCCTACCCGAACACCTTATAATTGCATCACAACCAGTACCCACTGTATCCGCCACCACCATATCACCCAAGGAATCCTTACTGACAACATTTTTTCCTTTATTCTGAGGCACCTTAAGCTCCTTACCCTTCTTCTTCAAACTAGGTCTACCAGGAGTCCTTGCAGGGGTAGATTTAAGGTCACATAGGCTGACCGTCACACTGGCTTGGGCAACACCCTCAATACCTTTGAGCTTTTTGGTAGGAAGTTTGGGTTTCTTAGTAGGGACCAGGTGAATCTTTTTGGTAGGGCCTTTAGACTCGGCTGAAGATAAATTGGGCACAGTGGGGTTCACAATTTCTTCAATATGAATGATTGAAATAGGTTTAGGCAGGCATAAAGCAAGGTGAAAATGGTAAAGTCTAAAAATAAGACCCTGATGGAGCGGGAGAGGAGTAGGCTCATTGAGGTTAGTAGCGGCCAGAGCAATATACTTTTCAACAGAAATTTCAAGGTCAATCAGTAGGAAAAAAGGAAAGCTTAGAAGAACTTTATGCCTAAGGTGATTTAGCAAAGGAAAATGGTAAAAGAAGTAAGTTTTGTACCTTCCTTCTAATGTGATATACTTCATCAAAGCCAAACACACCTGGCCCCACGGCTTCAGAAGAGCCTCCAGATCGAACCCGAATTGGTTGCACACCGATGCCTCATCACCAATGACAAATTTGTTCATGCTCTCATTATCCTAGGTCTTAGAATGCTTAGGATGCTTCATACTCGTGCTCTGCATACCCGTCGCCTACGCGATAACATCCTCATCCACCATGAAGGAGATGCCACCCATGGAAACACGATGACTCTTCCACAAATTTATGAATTGAGTGGATAGATTAGGGTCATGACCCACCAGCCTCTCCATGAGAGGAGCAGTACCACCTTCAACACAAATATGCCAGACAAGCAGATCCCTGAAAAAATTTGTTGCAGTTATCTGACTCAGTCTGCACTCTTTCACCTCCCATAATGTCACACTTCACACAGAGTAACCAAGAACTTTGAAAACATAGAAAATTAGAGACAATAGCCAGATGAAGCATACCCCACACAATAAGACATTTAAGCCGAGAACTGCCAAATTTGATCATCAAACCAACGGACAAGTCACACGCATGAGCATGAAGCTTTTCCAAAGACATCTTAGCAGAGTCATATGTTAGAATCATTCTATGACTTTTATTTGGATCAATTTGAGAATGTAGAATTTATTTTGTGAAAATTTTGAGATTTTTCCCAAATATGGGGTTATCATGCCAAATTTTTAATTGGAGGCACAAATTGTTGTTTTTATGTTAAAAGTGTGTTGTTGGAAACATTTAGATCAAAAGGGTATTCTTACATTTTTTATTTTCGAATTTTGAAATTTCAAGCTTTTTCAAGCTCCATCAATGGTGAAACCCGGTTATTTGTGAAATTCCGGGTTATTTCTTGAAAACAGTTCTATTGCCTTTATGTCAAAGTGCTCTGCCTGAGCCAAGACTCCAACCCAAAACGGTATCCCACACTTATTCTCTAATCCCTTAAAATCTTCAGTTTCTTCCAAGCCTCCCACGGTGGAACCCAGCTGCAAAAAACTGACCTTGTCTAAAAGTGAATTCCTCTTGAGAACACGACGTAATACCAATAGGAATAACAGAAAACGCACATGAACCTCTTGAACGGGACCGTCGGACTTTGCCTTGTCTAAACCTTGATTTGCTATTTTAGTGTAAAAATGTGAATAGTGTCGCAAGAGGTGTGAATGCCTTGTGTTTTCGGATGTGAATTCCATTGTGAGTTGCACTATTGTTTTGGCTATATTTCCTTGTTCATATGGAATGAGATGAACCCTAGGACTAGGTATTAGAGTGAGTCGTGGAAGTCATTTATGGTTTATTGGATACCCCTACATGCCTTTAGTGCTCTTATAGACTAAGGATGGTTGGGAAGACATGCCCGCTCATGGAGTGTGGGACTTATGTAGTTGTGAATTCTTTTTGTATGGAAGGATGCCAATTTTCTTTGATGCCATTTCTTTGGGCACACGTTATGACTCTCCCTATGCTTACACTCTAGCATCTAGATCCTATTTTGAGTAACACTCGGAAGATGTATGTTCCTTCTTCTTTTGGTGTTGGGTTTGAATACTATGTTCATATCTTGTGAAATGACTTGTATCTCATTTAATTCCTCTTATGAGTGATTGACATATTAACTGTAATGACTTGTATTTCATTGATTCCTCTTATGAGTGACGTGTGTGGCATGTGAATTCCATGTGTGAGTAGCTTGTATGCCATGTATTCCATGTGTTAGAATTTTCTCTTAATTTGTGTGGATGCATTAAATGCTTTATGTAGTTGCAACTTGATTCCCTTCCCTTGCGTGAACTGAGCTGCTCTGATATTGACGTTAGCCACCCAACTGGGGATGCCCAGTCTCATCCTGAAATGAAGTGCATCTACTGTGACTGGGCAGTGTGTGTAAGTCCATGCACCCTTGTGCCTGAATCCTGTTTGAGTGTCCGGGGCCGGTGACCATCCCATGAGCACGCAAGGAGGTGGACCCGCTGGCACTGGCTATACGGTTAGGTGGCCAAAACCCAACGTTAGGACCGAGATCCTCGGCTGGTGGATCTACTCCCGAGTCTGCGGTCTCTTTGTGCCCCGTCATCCCTTCATGTTGTCTCATTAGTTTTCCAGCTGTTATAAATGTATAATTCAAGGACCTTGAGTCCTAAGCTTATAATTTTAATATTGTTATTGGACCTTCCTCATGAAAGATGTTGTAATCAAATAATAATGAGAATAGCAGTACACTTTGATTAGACTAGATTTGGTGACTCGGTGTGGGTGTTGAGCACATGTTTATTGTTGTCTTTTCCTTTCTAATTGTTGCAAGATGGATGCATGATTATAGGAATCTCATTTGGGTTTTAAAATGAATTTAGTATCCTTTGCTATTCTTCTCATGTGTGGTGAGCGTTTATGTGTGTCTAGGAAGGTTATGAGAGGGTTTGGGTTGTGTATTTCCTTCTTGTTGTAATCTGCAAAAGTTCTGGCGCATTGTAGCCTTCTGTTATTCTTTTGTGTTGTTGCTACAAAAGTTCTGGCGCATCGGAGCTTTCTATATGTGTTATGTGTATTTCTGAAGTAGAAGGTTCTAGAGCAGGAAGTTCCAGAGCAAAAGGTTTCATAGTAGGAAGTTTCAGAGCAAGAAGTTTTGGATCAGGTAGTTTCAGAGCAGGAAGTTCTGGCAAATCAGAGCTTTCTACATGTTGTCTCTGCAATGTTACTGCAGAAAGTTTCAGAGTAGGGGGTTCCGGAGCAAAATTTATGGAGCTATTATGTTTGCTCTTATTCATATTTTCTCTAGAGAATGGATTAGTCCTCTCCTTTTGGTAGTGCATTCAACCATGATTGGCCATGTTTGTTGTCAATATATCATATTGGCAACTGCTTTTTTTGTAAGTTATTTTGTATGTTTCCAAAAAAAAAATATTTGGTCCTCTTTTGGCTCTTACCCTTCGGGGTTGCGTAGCAGGATGTAACATCCAACAACACTGACACAACCACATACAACTGAAGAATATTATCATCCCATGCAACCAGTCAAACTACCACAAGCAACAACTCATGAGTCCAACCTTGTAGAATAGTTGAACACAAATCCATCCAAGGAAAAGTATATATAGATAATATGAGCACGTTCCCAAATCCACAAGACAAGAAACATCAACATAGATAAATGCAAAGCAATTTCATTTCTCCTAGACAACCTTATCCATACTCCACACACTGGTGAACACATCTTCCATTGTCGCACAATCCAGAACATGAAACTCTAGATACAACACCTCTAAACACCTTTGATCAACATATCCAAAATGCACAAGAATAAATTTAATACTAAATATATGTGAAGCACAATGCAAAACACCCCTTTGTCACACTATGTACTCTATTCAAATTTTCTTGAAAGCACGTGGAAACCAAGTACTACAAACACTTTCTCAACACAACCAAAATGTCTGCAACACCTTCTCAACATCTCAAATACACTAGAGGTTGACATCCACAAGCACTTACTCATCACAACTACACTAGAGATTAGCATCAATAACAATACTAATGACAACACAGTGCAACAATCTCTCATCTACTCTAGAGGTTGACATGAATGAAAACACATATCCAACTAGATTTTCTAGCCTTAATCTCTCATCTACTCTAGAGGCTAGAAGCAAGATATAGGCACGTAGGCTAGAAGCAAGATTACCATCAAGGAATATATGGAACTAGATTTTCTAAAGATAACCCTTGAAAAAAGGAAACACTCTCCCTTATTGTTGGAACCTCCTAAAAATAAAAAGGTGCATAAAAACCCTAAAAATTAAAATGACATTAATATCACTAAGGATATGATGGAGAACAAAAGGATGTGGATGAGGGGGTTTATGTGCCTCTAAGAAGGGAGGGCATAAGTCAGTTTGACTAGCTAAAGCTTCTTCTGAGGAGAAGAGGAATAATTCTATTGGGAAGACTATTGCCCTTGACAGGGAGGATGTAGCGCTCTCACTGAATGAGGAGTTTTATTTGATGAATGATGTTGATAGTGAAGCCTAAATGATAGTGAAGAATATAGTGAAAAAGAGGGGGATGAGGAAGATATGGAATTTGAGGAAAATATGATGGAAGAGGCGGACATTGAGGGCGATGAGGATAATGAAGCTACTGATGTGGTGGGATAGGAAGACATTGAAAAGGTTCTCTTTGTTACCTCGATCGATGATATAAAAAATGATACTAATGATGAATTGAAAAACCAAATAAATACTTTGTAGGTTAATATGGAAGAGATGGAAAGTGCTATATGCACTTTGATGAAGGTTATAGATGGCATCATGAAATGTGTTGTTATGGCACTCTTTATGGGAATACTAAGATCAAGAAAAAACTCAAGAGGCAAGGAAAGGTGATGGACAATAAGACGCTGCAAAAAGAACTGATGTTGAGGATACTAACTAGAAGTTTATCTTTGAGCTTAGGGATAATTGGGAACTAATTGCTACTTCTAAAAATGATGCTTTCTACTTTTGTGGTTTTATAGAATTTTGTTAGTTTGGCTACTATTTTTAATGGTTTTATTTGATTTATAATTATGTTTTAAAGACTATTTAGATTACTTTTTATAGCCTATGACTTCCTGATAGTATAGTTTTGATCAATATTTTTGGTGATAATAAGTGGCATGTGTTCCTTGATGGTAATCTTACTTCTGGCTTGTGTTCCTATATTTGATCCTTTATGGTTAGCTAGTGTTGATTTGATTTCTACTTCTATGGTTTTATGGAATTTTATTAGTCTGGCTACTATTTTTAATGGTTCTATTATGACTTATAATTATGTTTTAAAAACTATTTGGATTACCCTTTATAGCCTATGACCTCCTAATAGTATAGTTTTGATCAACCGCTTTGCACATCCTTGACGGCAATCCTGCTCAGCCCACGTGCCCATATCTAATCCCCAGGTTAGCCAGTGTCATTCTGTTTGCCTCTTTGCTGCCTGGCCAGTGGTCATTCTAACCCATCTTAATTTCCAGGTTGTCTTGGTCTCATTGTTAGCCAACGTATGATTTTCCCAGTCCTCCTGCTTATCTAATCATAAACAATGTTGATGTTTTCTATTATTTAACCAAAATAATGATATTACTATTTAATTTTTAAATTTACATTAAGCATATCATTATTTTTGAACCCAAATAATATTATTATTAACCATAATACTATTATTAATATTCACAATATTATTATAATTATTGTTTGAGTTGTCCAAATTTGTAATATTATTTTCTAATGAACGATTAATTCATTGATTGAATATTTGTTTAATAATCAAATCTTAGGGATATCAATATTGCCGTTAAGTTACAATTGACTATAAATACTCTTAATATGAATTGATAACCAATACTCTTATCCTTTTTTCGGTACTTGAACTTATTTACTAATTTACAAAATTAATAGGAATTTCTACATTATGGTAGTCCTTATTTAATTTTACCTAGAAAGGCTTCAAATTTCATTTTGTAGGTTGGTTTACTAATTTTACTCAATATGATTTTCTACAGTAAATCTACAAAAGGGATGATTATACTAATCACCTATAATTAAGAAAATTTGTCATAAATGATTATAATGTAAATCATGACTCAATGGAAAAATTAATTAAGGCTCGTACTTTGCTTAAGGTTCTTAAGTAGCATATATATCTTTAATAAATGTATAGATATATATGAATCCTAACCTTAACCTTAATTAAATATAAATGGCATAATTAACTAGCATATTTTTTTATTGCATTATTTGACATAAGATTAATATAAATGATTTTTTTTTAATATTTTAAAATAACATGAATAACACAAATAATATAAAATATAAAGAATAGAAATATTAATTTATGTAATATAAATATCATATAAAGAATATAAGTATACATAACATAAATATAGTATTTAGTAAATACTATATAATATTATATAATATAATCTAATATACTATACATAAAATTTCATGATCATATGGATTGTTGTGAGTATTCATGAAATAGTCAAATCTATATTATATTTATATTTGTATTATGTTTAAATAATATATATTTTTATATGATTACTTAATTATTTAATTAAAAAATAAATTATTAAAATATATATTATATTATAGTTATTATTTAACATAATTATTATATATATTTAATTATTTAATTTAAAGTTCCAATATTAAAATTTACATTATATTAGACTTGTTATTATCATTACACAAATCATATATAAATTTAATTATGTAATGAAAAATATCATTTTTTTAAATTTATTTATAGATAGTGTAGATATGATAAGTTAGAAAATTTTAACAAAGCCTAATTATATTATAATCCATATATTAACTACAAGTAACCAAAATTTGTTTTTATATAATTAATTAATTATTTAATCAAAAGTTAAGTTATTAAAATTTATATTATATTATAATTATTATTTACCATAATTATTGTATAATAAATCTATTTATGTTTTAAATTATATTAATCAAAAAGTAACCATTTTTTTATATATATAATTCGTTAATTATTTAATCAAAAGTTAAATTATTAAAATTTATATTATATTATAATTATTACTTAACATATATTTTTTACTGAATCTTATCATTATCTCTCTCTCTCTCTCTCACCCCCCCCCTCCCCCCCTTAACCTCTCTCACCCTCTCAACCCCCCCTCTCTCTTCCCATTCCTTTGACTCTAGATTTTTACCAAAAACTTCCTAATACTATGGGGACATAAATTGTCAACTTATAGTACAAATTGGAAATATGAGTTCCAGGTAATTAAAGAAAATATTTTTTTTAAAACTAGAAACAAATAATAAAAATTAATTTTGAGGGTACAGATGAAAGAATTCAACATCAAAAAAATGTGTCAAAAGGGCCAACTACCGAGTTGAGCTTAGTCAACAATCCAAACAACTCCTTATAATGCATCTCCCTATAAAACTAAGCCCAAATGGATAATCAATTGAAAATTTATGACCTTCGAAAGTCTCGAAATCATTCTCTCTCCCCTCTCCCTTCCTCCCCTCCCCCTCCCCCCTCTCTCTCTCCTTCCCTTCGAGTCTAGATTTCTCTCTCTATCCCTCCTTCCATTTGAGTCTAGAGTTTTCCAAAAAACTTTCTAGCACTATGGTGACATGAATTGTCAACTTATAGTTCAAATTGGAAACATGAGTTCTAAGTTATTAAAGATAACAACTTTGTAAAAACTAGAAAAAACAATAAAAGTTGATTTTGAGGGCCTAGATGAAAGAATTTAGACCCAAAAAATGTTTCGAAATGGCCACCTACCAAGTTGAGCTAAGTTAGTAACCCAAAAAACTCCTCATAATGTTTCTCCTTATAAAAATAAAGCCCAAGCGAATATTTAAACCAAAAGTTATGACCTCTGAAAGTCCTTACATCATTCTCCCTCTCCCTTTCCCTCCCTCCTCTCTCTCCACACTTCTCTCACCCTTTCTCTCCCCTTCCCTCCCCTCTCACTCTCCCCACTAAGAGAAATGGCCACCTATTGAGCTCATCTCATTCACCAATCCAAACAAA